>OY992883.1:53313207-53355707 GCA_963921405.1 Cepaea hortensis | reverse complement strand
AGCTAAGATAAGACAGTATAAGACAGACATAAGACAAATGCTCCGGGTAGCCACAATTGACGACAGTGAACGAAGGATTGGTGTGAACTGGGTTCGGGAAGTGTGTTCCTCACGCATGCCTGGCGGGAAAACGGGAAGCGAGAAGGGTGTGACAAGACAGTCAGACTTGGAACAGGGATAGAGACGGATGGAGATGCCGTAGAGACTGTAGATAATTCCGAATGATAGGAATAATTGTGTTAGTGTAAACGATAGTTTGTGGGCGAATTAGTTAATGACCAGAGATGTGTTGAAAGAGACTAGGACAGAATCCTGTTTAAGTTAGGAAATAGGGTTTTAATGTTACAAGACATGTGTGAGCTAAGCGGTTTTGAGTCGTTGTAGAATCGATACGAATAGGAAGGGTTATGTGTCATTGTTATGGAATGTTTATGTTTAAAATTATGACAAGGGTTTTGTGCAAGAAATATTTTACTACTATAAATAAACAATGAGCTTATCGGTGATACTGGAGTGTTTTTTTGTTTTTTAGCGTTTTAAGCCAGAAAGCATATATCTGCACCTGCAGGGTTAGTAAATATTATCGATAAGGTGTCGTGCTCACCAGCAGGTTCAGGATTGGGAGTGTACATAGAATACCCAAACAATACTAGGAACACGACCAGAGTACCGACAGGAAAGTACTGCCATAACTATGATGCTGAAATTGAGACAATCAAGATAGCAACAGAGAAATTACAAAATACCAGCCATGGTACACAACCTGTGGTGCTATTGACAGATGCAAAATCGGTACTCGAGGCGCTCCTGTCTAAGAAATTGTCAGTACTAAGGACAATAATTTCTTAATTTAGGAATGAGCTTAAGGTCACCATACAGTGGATACCATCCCACTGTGGAGTAGCCGGAAACGAGAGTGCTGATGGATTAGCTAAGGAAGGGGCAAAAGAAGAACAGCCTGATGTGCCCAATTCATGCCACCAAAAGAAGAGAATCATAAAATAAGTCAGAAAGCCACCAAAACCTGCTCAAGATGACTACCACGTTATGAACAGACCAGAAAATGTCATTACTCTGCACTGCAGAACAGGACACAATAGATTACGCAACCACATGTATACACAATTCAAGATTGGTGAATCAGCCATGTGCACATGTGGATTGGCATCTCAGACAGCAGAGCGCATACTCCAGGACTGCCCAAAATACAACATATCTGCGAAAACCTTCTAGCTTAGAGAGACGACAGTGGAAGATAAACGCTATGGGCCACTGAGGAAACTAATTTTAAAAAAGACAGATAAATTCATACTAGAGACAACAATGCAGTTATAGATATATTTTAAGCTAACGAAAGAAGAAGAAGAAAAAGAGTTTAAAACGAGTGAACGAAAAAAGAAAATCCCCATCCCCATCATCAGAAAATCCCCATGACCATTATTATCACCATCACCGTCACCATCACCATCATCGTCATAGCCATCATCATCATTACCGTCATCCTCATCATCATTATTACCATCATCATCATCATCATCATCATCATCACATAATCATCATCATCATCATCGTCATCATAACCACCAGTATCACCATCACCATACAACACTTAAGATCAAAAGTTCAAAGTTTCTTCTCATGAAAACATAATTCAACGCACAGTGCATGCACTAAATATTGTTGAAAAGTTACATTTTCGCAATACGATTCTTTTCCTCTACGACAGTAGTCTTGAAATTAACATACCGTAAGAAAGAAGTATAAAGTACTCGTTATTGTATGCATTGTTAATGCATTCCTTTGTTGCCATGTTACAGTAATCATTGTTTCCGTTACACATTTGCCAACACCAGGTATTGTTAAATTCAACGCATTCCCTCAAAGATCGCAAGCTGTGGACTGGGTCAGGTCAAAACAACCACTGCCAAGAGGGTGCAGACGGGTCAAATTTACCGGGTTAGTTCATTACACTATCAGCGTGCCCAACCCCGGTCGGTGTGTTCTGATTGAATCTTTCAGAAAGTCTGGGGTAAGTCTTGCTGTTACAGTGGAGTTCTATTATTTGCTAGTTCGTATGTCTGACAGCTGACTAGAAATGTGGAGTAATTTGCTCTTTCGACCAAATGTCTGAATATACGAGTACTTGTCTTGGGCAGCTTTCTTAAAGATCTTCTACAACACCAGGCCACTGCAATAGATTCCTGCACACTGAGGTGTTGCCAGGACATGAGGCACTGACAAAAGCAGACACCCTGAGGGAGCAATTTAGCAACAGGGTTTCGCCGAAAGAAGCTTGCAGACTTTTCAAGAGAAAATACAAAACTACACGAGGCCATAGAACATGCAGCGATTGCTAACAAGACCCGTCTAACACTGTAGAGAACGCAGCAAATCACCCTTTTTGAACTCTGCGGCAGACTCTGTAGACAGCAAATCTATCTTTAGAAAATGAAAGAAGGTCAAATAGAGAAGTGCACCTGCTTAAATGCCCCGCCCTTTCGAAGCACTAGACACAATAACACATACTGCAAATGTTACATCTCTCTGGAGAGCTGAGAACACAAATCTGACAGCAGCAGACGAAAGTGGAAGGAAAACAGATGGTCATGCCGCCTGCTGTGGCCTGGGTTCAGGGGTAGCACACATCTCTTTCTGTAGGCAGCTGAGCATAGGAATATCATCGTTGAAGATGAAGAAGAGGAGGCGGGAGGAGGAGGAGGAGGATGAGGAGGAGTAGTAGTAGTAGGAGAAGAAGAAGAAGAAGAAGAAGAAGAAGAAGAAGAAGAAGAAGAAGAAGAAGAAGAAGAAGAAGAAGAAGAAGAAGAAGAAGAAGAAGAAGAAGAAGAAGAAGAAGAAGAAGAAGAAGAAGAAGAAGAAGAAGAAGAAGAAGAAGAAGAAGAAGAAGAAGAAGAAGAAGAAGAAGAAGAAGAAGAAGAAGAAGAAGAAGAAGAAGAAGAAGAAGAAGAAGAAGAAGAAGAATAGGATGAAGAAGAAGATTATGATGATGACGAAGATTATGATGATGATGATGATGATGATGATGGTGGTGGTGGTGGTGGGGGTGGTGGTGGTGGTGGTGGTGGTGGTGGTGGTGGTGGTGGTGGTGATCCGTTTTGATAACTTCTCTATCTTATTCCAAAGTCAGATGAGGATCAATTCAAGTCACTTCAGACACTTTGCAGAGGTCACCAGGACACTTGACTTAGAAAGAACAACTTTTGTTAACAAGAGCCTGTGAATTGCTGCTCTTACAACCCACTGATTTGTCCAGACTGGTAAACTGTCTGCCCTGTGATAGCTTGAGTAGGCAAACATATCCGATAACATTTAAACAAGTTAGATTCAGTCAAAGGCCAGAAGGAAAATAGCCATACTGAGAAAGCTAAGTGGAACCACATGGCGAGCCAGTGGGAGAAAAAAAAACTGCAAAGTTTATCAACAGAGCATACGACCACACCTGGAGTATGAGTCAACTGCGTGGTGTTCAGCATAAAAAACAAACTACAAGAACTGGACAAGGTGCAAAATCAAGCACTTAGAGTCACCACAGGAGGGATAAGATCAACCCCTATAGTGGAAATGGAGAAGATGGGGTGGACACAAGCACCGAGAGAGCGCAGAGATACGAAAACGCTAATACAGGCAGAAAAGTTTCTCAGCTTACCAGGCCATCCTGTGAAGAATAAATTTGAAAACTTAGCTATGGGGCAGTTGAAAAGAAGTAGTTTTATCCACCAGGCCAAACGACTCTGCAGAGAAACCACCGATCTGCCGACAGTTGGTATCTCCCTGACAACTATTCCAGAGCGAACTCCATGGAAAGATGAACATAGACAATCACTACAAATCCAGACAAAAGTGAGAGGAATATTTGACAAGGAAGAACAGAACAGTGTACATCGCAGAACAGCCACTCTCAGCTTCCTTGATGAAGAATACCCAAAGGACCTCTGAATCCGAGTCTACACAGATGGGTCAGCACAAAATGCTATTCGAAATGGAGGAGCGGGAGTGTATATAGAATACCAGAATAATACTAAGGCGTATCAGAGTACCAGCGGGAAAGTACTGCCATAACTATGATGCTGAAATTGAGGCAATCAAGATAGCAACAGAGAAATTACTAAATACCAGCCATGGGACACAACCTGTGGTGCTATTGACAGTTGCAAAATTAATACTGGAGGCGCTCTTGTCTGGGAAATTGCCAGTACTAAGGACACTACTTTCTGAACTTAGCAGTCAGCATAAGGTCACCATACAGTGGATACCATCCCACTGTGGAGTACCCGGGAACGACAGAGCTGATCAATTGGCTAAGGAAGGAGCAAAAGAAGAACAGCCTGATGTGCGCGTTACATACCACCAACAGAAAAGAATGATCAAATCAGTCAGAAAGCCACCAAAACCTGCTCAAGACGACTACCACATTATGGAAAGACCAGAACAAGTCATTATTCTGCGCCTCAGAACATGACACAATAGATTACGCAACCACATGTATACAAAATTCAAGATTGGTGAATCAGTCATGTGCACATGTGGATTGGCGTCGCAGACAGCAGAGCACATACTCCAAGACTGCCAAAAATATAACATATCTAGGCAAACCTTCTGGCCTAGAGAGACGACAGTGGAAGATAAACTCTGAGGACTGCTGAGTGAACTTAAAAAAGACAGTTAAATTCATACAAGAGACAACATTGCAGTTATAGACATATTTCAAGCGAACGAAAGAAGAAGAAGAAGAAGAAGAAGAAGAAGAAGAAGAAGAAGAAGAAGAAGAAGAAGAAGAAGAAGAAGAAGAAGAAGAAGAAGAAGAAGAAGAAGAAGAAGAAGAAGAAATGAACAGCAGAGTTTGTTCTAAAAGTAAATACTGTTTTACAGCTGATAGTCTAAGGTGATGCAAGTGCGATTGGCAATCCCGCATGCGGCGACTGAAACACAGCTGCCATTTGGAAGCAGACCGCCGTGGTTGATTTTTATACAATGATATGAGCGTCGGTCGTTCGGAACGCAACGGCAAACTACTGAACGTGAACTTGTCTAGTAAATCCTAAACAGCCAAAACTGATGGGGTTGGGTGTAACGTCAAATATCACTTGTCTCCCAAAAGAAGGGTGAGAATACCATGGACAAGCAAAAGGAATGTGCTAAAAAACGATTTGAAAGACACCAATTCTACCAGAGAAGTGTACTTTCTGGGGAAAATGCAAAGAATATCATGGACGGATATAAACAGGAATGAAACAGTCTGTAGGGAAACAGTATGAAACTCGTAAACGTATTAGAAAATTAGAGTGTAGGTAAAATGTTTTGTACATGTTATGAGGATAAATAAATATGAAAAGTTAGTGACAACTGGCAAACTCTACACGGAAATACTAAACACAGAAACAATGTACATACCTTACAATGGTCTCCATAACGGTGAAAAAGAAACAAATATGTAATAATTAAATAATAAAATAAAGAAATAATATAATTACTTCGTTATTATATATTTGTTTATTGTTTCTGATTTTGAATAATTGTCACTCTTTTCACCGTTATGGAGTCCATTGTAAGGTATGTATAATATGTTTGTGTTTATTATGTCTCATCTTTTCACGGGAGCTATATATACATAATTGTTTGCAATCCATATTGTCTTCTGTTATACATGGAAAGAGCAAGGGCAAGAAATAGAGATAAATACCTCGGTGACTTGTCCACATGGCATAGTCGGGACAAAACACAGAACCGATCCGAAATTGGTGATATTGGAGTGGCAAATCATGACCGCCAACGCTAATCAAGAGAGCACACGATGATTATGAAAGAATAGAAATGGTTTCTCGCCTCAGAAGTAGACAAGCCTCATTATATGAACAAACCGTGAGAAGGAGGAAGTTGAACACGCCGTGGCAACGTCAAGGTTGTAGATATGGTAGATATCTTGAGACAATAGCTTTGAGAAATATCTATATCAGAATCGTTTGCAGTTCTCCAAACAGGAGGCTCAATCACCTAATCATCCAAGACCACACGTCGTGGAGTATGGTCTGTTGGTTCACTAGTCATAAATCCTCTAGTGAGTTTTAACGTCGGAAGACCGGTGTTCTGAACAGTTTTAGCGTTCAAAGCATTGATGCTCTGAAGATTTAACGCCCGCAGCATCGGCTTTCCTAAAAGAGCTTGTATCTTTCAGAGAGAGAGGTTGGTGCAGAGACGCTTCTCCTGACCCAGAACCAAAGTACCATCTTCGCAGTGCCTGCATTACAGAGCGCTCTTTCGTGTAAAAATTGCTGGATCATCACATCTACGGAGGATTCTACTGTAGGATTGTAACCAGTACATGAGTCAGCACAGAACACACGAAGCAGGCCTACTTTGACAAGGTTTTCTCTGCAGGTTTTGTTTATTTCATTGTCAGCTGACTCCACCCAGTGCCCAAAGATAGATAGAGAGAGAGAGAGAGAGAGAGAGAGAGAGAGAGAGAGAGAGAGAGAGAGAGAGAGAGAGAGAGAGAGAGAGAGCAGGGACTTAAAATTCGCCTATACAGGCGTTTCATTACAGCTCCTAGTCTAGAGTACATTTGCTTATAGGAGGGGGCTTCAAATGAAAACCTTATTTTTTTTTTTTTTTTTTTTTGGTTTTGGTTTGGATAGTGAATATATATATTCTGAAAAAGTAAAGGAGAAATGTATCATGTTTTGATGTAGTCGCCACTGCGTTCAATGCAAGTCCTCCAGCGCTGATAAAGTGCTAGGATTCTTGTAGAAAAAAATTCTAGGGTCACTACTCGATTTGCCTGACCCGGTAGTGAAGTCTGTCACTTCCTGCTCCACTCATATACTTGCTGGACTGACAGGCGTGCATCACCATATTGGACCTTCATTAGCCAATGAACATAGGTTTAATTCCTTCACTGATAAAAACTGATAACAGAACGCTGCTCCTCTTTGGCGCATATCAAAAGTGGGGCGGCCATCTTTAAACTGCCCGTATGAGTAATCATATTTTTCCACACCGTGATACCACATGTATAACACTCTTGTCATCCTTAAGAACAATATTGACAGCTTACAAGACAATGGTATGGTTATTGTAATTCCTGTCACACTTTTAAGGTTTTCATTTGAAGCCCCCTTGTATCAGTACGGGAACATAATTTACATTATTTCCATTTATGAACAGTTAAATTAATGTATTGTCCCGTTTCTTTTTCTGCATGAAATCATTAAGTTTGATTCTGTTGTTCACAGAGGGAGACGTTTACGTTTGAAGCTGGACCTACTACAACGCTGTGCTTTGATATTGAATTTGGAGATATGATGGTTCATATTGACTCCAGCCTTACCTTCGATTCGTTTTGTCATAGGTTTGTTCAGTTTCAAATATCTGCTTTGCCAATGTTGTCTGATATTATGTGTGGGTTATTTACATGGTTAATTATGGATCTATTCGGAAGTATTTGGTTTGATTAATTTACTTTTTATGCCGATCAGAATCATTGCTGTTTGCTGTGGATTATTTGCCTGTTTGTTCTTTCGGTTGTATTTATTAGCACTTGCGGCATTCGCCTTGTTTTCCATGACTCAATCATTTCTTAAGCCCTTTAATATCTCTGAGGTCGAAAAGGGTTCGCCTGATGGCGAGGGACACTAGTAACATGGAAAGCCAATCCACACGTAAACACCAGTCCGGTTGACTAGAAGTGGTAGCACGTGAATGGGTTACACTTGCGTTCAAAGCCAGGGGACGTTAAAAATAAAACAACCTTTTAGTTCTCAGCAACGCTCGGCCAGTGATTAGCTCTTGGCCGAGAATCTCATATACCACGTAATGTGCAGCCTTTTAGTTCTCAGCAACGCTCGGCGAGTGATTAGCTCTTTGCCAAGAATCTCATACATCGCGTAATGTGTCATTTTATGCGTTAAATCTGATCAGCGTACACTAAAGAAATCTGTCTTCCCTTGTGATCACGTCCACTGTTTATTTAGCCACTCAAAGCAATGCCCTTTGTCTACTGTATAAACGTTTCATGCCTGACTGAGGTAATGAAGTGATAAACAATGCCCTTTGTATATATAATTAATGAAGTGGTAAAGAAATGCTCAATGTATATACAATTCTTGAAGTGATAAAGATATGCTATTTGCATATACAATTAATGAAATGATGAAGATATGCTCTTTGTACATACGATCTTCTGTAAACAATGTTTCATTTTAGGTTGACGGAGTTTAAGAGAAGTTATTAAACTTTTGAAGAGATGCTCTTTATGCAAGTGATCTTCTGCTAGAATATTCGTGTACTAAGTGCTGGCAGAGATTGTTAGAGCAGCTAGTGAACATTTAAAGAGTTACAGAAACTACATTTCAGAAACAGAAATATATTTTATGTATTAAGTCACCATCGCTGAATATTAGTAAATGAATCTTCGTACGTTTTGTAGAATCTGTTTTGCTGTATGGCAGTGAATCATGTAAAGTGGAAGAGCAAATTCAGAAGCGTATTGCCGCAACGGAGAGAGGCTAATGAAAGTAAAACATTATTTACAAATAAGAAAGAGACAAGCAACGTTCTTTGATCATATAATGAGAAAAGAGGTATTTGTAAACATCTTAATGTGTCGACAAATCAGTGGAAGAAAAGGACTGCAACGGTGCTTACGATCTGCAGCCAGTATGTTCCAGTCTCCAGTACTGACAGAAATCGTTAGAGAACCACGTCATTACTCGCTGGTGGATCTAAGGCACGTGAGGTTCTCTGCCATTCATACAGGCCGGTACAAAAAGTATTGTAATGCGATTCGAATACCCTTGTCTTAGTGGACATCAGGTTATGTATTAAGGGAGACAATTATAATAGACAAATCCAGAACACAATTATTGGTTATTTCCACTTGATGCATAATTGCACTTCTGCCGTTCAGAGAGAGAGAGCGAGAGAGAGAGAGAGAGAGAGAGAGAGAGAGAGAGAGAGAGAGAGAGAGAGAGAGAGAGAGAGAGAGAGAGAGAGAGAGTTGCCAGATCTTGTAACTGAGGCACTGGGCCGTTTCTATTAGAATCATCAATGTTTCGCAAATTAGTTAGTTAGTTATTTAGTTAGTCGCTGTTCCAACTTCACGACAACGGGTCGTCCCCATTATGCTCCATTCCTGTGCGAGTGAATATGACACAAAATATTCCTCACTGCCCTATGTGAACAATGGAATAGACTGGAGTATCGGCAAGCCAACAGCCCGCACAGGTATTTGTATTTTGTATTTTTTAGCATATCCTTTACAGGACTTAGCTGTCAACACCAGCATCTTTCAACTGTATGTTGATCTCTTGGCAAGATTACGCTCAGTAGTTTGCCATTGCTTTCTGAGCGGCCGGCTCACATACCCCGTAAGTTACCGATGCGATTCGAACCACTGCTAATTTGAACCGTCATCACGTTACCTGACGAGAGTATACGAGATTACGGAGAAAAGTCATAACCTCTAAGCCACGAAGCCGGCTGCCCGCACAGGTACACTGTGGATAATGCTGCCGCCAGCATGCCAACACATAAGTCCTTCAAGAAAAATACAGTTATTCGTCGATAGAATCGGCAGTCACCAAAAAGACTTCATTTACCCGGGTTTTATCCCATATGGCTCGGTCTCTTTCAGCAGGGCGACCCGTCGAAAGCGCCGCACAAAGCAGGAACTCCGTAGCTCTAGCGACGACTCCCAGGAGTCTCCTGAAAAATGCACCCGTGAACCGATAAGGCAAACCAGTCAATCCAGCAACATCCGGCCACCATCTTTTCGAACATGCAGTTCATGCTACAAACAACTGAGGACAGATGTAAAAGCATTCCACGCGAAATTCACAGCTCACAATGTCTGGCCACGCAAACACGCAGTAGCAAGGCGACGCAACCATGCACAGTCAATCCGACAGGAGGTAAATACGAATGCGAACCGTAGCCATAAGCGTAAACACTCCAGTGGTCTTAACGGTTTAAACACCTACCCTCCATGCTGGGGACCGAAGTCCCAATAGACTGTAGACTAAGTTTCAGCTCAAGCCTCCTTAGTCGCCTCTTACGACATGCATGAAAGGCAACAGTGTTACTATTCTTTGCTTCCCCTATGGGCCCCGCAACACACGAGTCTTACGCAAATTAATATTGTCAATCATCATGATCACGTGCGTAGACGTTCTGTTGATGATATTATTGCATGTCACCGTCTCAGTGATTCCAGTATCATTTCTTTCGGTCCGCCTCTTCCCTCACTGATCTTCCCAGTCGCCATGATGTTTTCTAATGCCTCTCTTCTCTTTTTTGACCCAAGAATGTTGCTTGTCTCTTTCTTATTGTTGTACATGTGTTCTACTGTCATTAACCTCTTTCAGGCAATCGCTTTAGTTAGTCTGACAGTGGGAGGTATTCGCAACATCCGTATCGAGAAACATTCTTCATTACTTCCTAGCTCTTCTTAATTTATTCATTCCCGTTCCATGATTGACTGCCATACATCAAGACAGGTTCTATATAACATGTCAGTACGCTCTTTACGACATTCAATGGTAGTGACTTATTTATTGCATAAGATATATTTCTTTTTCTTAAAAGCAGTTTTCGCTAAATAGATTGTGCTCTTAATCGCAGACACAAGTTAAACAAGTCCAACCTACTGGAAATACAGAAACAGTTTCATTTAGTTAAATCTTTCATTTGACAGGAAAAAAACCAGGACACGTGACAGTCCCGAAAGCAATTTTTTCAGGACAGTGAATTATTTTATCAAATACCGGGACAGTCCCAGAACACTGGGACGTCTTTAAAAATACAACCCCACCACCCCCTCCCCTCACACACACACACACACACACACACACACACACACACCAACATCCAGTGATACGATAATTAGAGACAGATGAATAATATGAGACTGGCATGGAAAGAACTACAACAATTGCAAAGAAGAACAGATGTTGGCATAAGATGGTCGAGAGTCCACGTTCCATTTGGGATCAATAGGCAGAAGACACAATGCTAGTAGTTTAGTTCTCTGGAGTGATGCATATTCCTTGTATTGTATTGATTATGTAAATAATACTTGGCACAGAATCCAACATAATAAATAATTCATTCGCATATAATCTCCCAGTCCTCATATTAAATTAGGCAAGGCACACAACCGCTCCACCGCCAGGCTGGTGCACTACAACCCATCATCCCTGTGCTGTCTGGAGGATGCCCCTCTCATCCCAGGAACCATCTTCAGATTGGAGGTGCAGAACTCCAGCCACAGGACAGATTCCGGAAGTTACATCAGGGTGTGCATATCGAGGCAGCTTTCCCCGTATGAGAACAATGACCAGACGCTCAGTTGTGGATCTCCCACACACCCCTGCCTGACAGGCAGGAGGAGGATGATTGCTTACAATTCAAGTGCAGAGTTCATAGTTCACATCCTACATTATGGCCTCATTATGTACAGGTAATTCTAAACTAAGTTTGCCTTACGTGTCTGTTAACTTTAAGTTTGTCAACATTTTAGTATCATTCAATGGGTTTATTTTGTCAACGTTTCAGTATCATTCAATGAGATTTATTTTTTATCTAACTGGTATATATATATATATATATATATATATATATATATATATATATATATATATATATATATATATATATATATATATATATATATATATATACCATCAGATGTTATTAATTTTCCGAGATAATTGTACCGATTCACTTGTTTAAGAATATTCCCGTTTAGTTGTATATTACATTGTGGTATATATATATATATATATATATATATATATATATATATATATATATATATATATATATATATATATATATATATATATATAGTTGAGTTGAGTTAAAAACCGACATCACTGCACTCAGTACATTCCCGTACATGCTCCCTCCCCTCGTTCAGCAACCACAATATATACCACAATGTAATATACAAGTAAATGGGAATATTCTTCAACAAGTGAATCGGTACAGTTATCTCGGAAAAGTCATAACATCTGATGGCAGATGCCTTGAAGAGATTAGAACAAGAATCGCCATGGCGAAGGTAGCCTTTTGCAAGCTGAAAAACATACTGACCAATGAAAAGATGTCATTTGCAACGAGAAAAAGAGTGTTGAGGTGCTACATGGAGCCTGTACTTTTGTTTGGGTGTGAAGCGTCCACAATGAGCAGACAAGCTGAAAACCATCTGATGGTTGTGGAAATGTGGTTTCTGAAGAAAATACAAAGAATACCATGGACAGACAGAAAAACCAATGACCAAGGCCTACAAAAAACGAAAAAATGAAAATCGTAAACGATTAAAGAAGTTAGGCGTAGACAGTCAAATTGTTTGGTCACTTTATGAGAAGAAATAAATTGGAGAACTTGTGACAACTGGCAGGATCGAGGGGAAGAGAACAAGGGAAAGGCATAAAAGTAAATACCCGGATGGCTTGACCACGTGGTGTCGTCGAGACAATAACACGGAGCTGATCCACGACTTTGGTGATCGAGTGAGATGGCGAAACATGACCGCTAACGCTTATCGGCATGGCACATGATGAATGATGAATGAAATTTTTAAAACTCCTTTATTTAAATTAGTGGTCAACGAGATGGAAAGAAAAAAATCACTAGCTCTTAACCCTGCGGTGCGCTGAATGCGGGTTACCGGGTTCATTCCCATCAGTATTGACTTCTCGCTCACAGAGCAATGGCAAACTGCTGCCTTCTTCTGCCCTTTATTACCTTTATCGTCCATTGGGGCTTTAGCCCTCAACCAACCTACGCCATGCCATCCTGTCTACTGCTATTTCCCGCAGCCCTCTGCATGTCCTCCCAATATTATTTCATCTCTGTCTGTAATTACCTTTTCCGTGTGTTTTAAGATTCCTCCGCTATTTGGTTTGCCTGATGGATTTCAGACAAGAGAGTGTCTATTCATATTCTCCTCAGCTGTTTTCAGTGTGGGTCCTATCCAGCACCAATGGCAAACTACTGAACGCAAGATTGCCCAATAAATCAATCTGAGGGTGGGGCTGATCGCAACGTCCAGTAAAGGATATGAAACAAAAACAAACATAAAAACAACAACAACGACAGCAACAACAAAATAAATAAAAACATAAAGATTAATACATATTAAATGTTTTCTGGATAATAATGTTCACTTTCCGTTTACCACTTTATTGGATAGACATTTTTTTGTCGCGAATATTTTTTAATGCATTGGACTTTTCCCTTTAATTTGTTTTCAGGAACCACTAGTTGCTTATGATATCACAGCCCTTCCCCCCTCCCTCTCCATCCCCTGAATTCTTGGGAAGTTGGATTGGATACCTAACCCTCTCGAAAAGGGCGGAAAATTAAGCTGTGTGGGTTAAAAAATCCCACGGTTGATGGAAAGTAGGCCGAAGACTGTGCCCTTGCAAAACCGTTGGGAAGTAAAACCTATTCATGGGTAGGTAAAGCCCGTTACCTTGGATGGAATCAGCCAACAGGAGATGATAATATGGAGCCTAAAAGGGAATTCGTCAACCAACCAACCAACCAACCAATCAACCAACCAACAAACCAACCAACCAACCAACCAACTAATCAACCAACCAACAAAAACATGCAAGGCCAATGTTCTGTGCGTACATCAGTATGGACCAGAAACACGGGGATTGGCAAAACAAGGGATAATAACTACAAGAATTCTTTAACAAATATCTGCAAGAACAGAAGGACCAATGGAGTGGCAAATACAAGGGGTAATAAACTACAAAAATTCATTAACATGTGTCTGCAAGAATAAAGGGACCAATGGAATGGCAAAATTATCTATTTGGTGCTCTAGGAGTTTGGAGGTGAGAAAACATAATGTCGCCGGATAAAGTATACATTCAGAAAAGTAATTAATAGCTTAATTTGGAAGTCCTTTTCACAAGTCAAGAAGAAATTCAGGGGTTTGCCACAACAACTCGCTCGCTCGCTCGCTCGTTAAGGGAAACGATGAACCGGCCCCGTTCAACCGTTGATCTCTCGATTGGTTAAATTTTGAGCCCTTATGGTGGTGTCTGTGTCTCTATTTCTGCTTGTGTAGATGGGGCTGCGTATTTCGCCCGCTGGAGTTTATAGGTTTTCTATATTTGTGTTCATTTCATCCTTATTGTCGTTGTACATGTCTGGTCAGAGTCGCACACTTATAAGGCCTGGTGTTGCTGGGCTCCCACCCCGTCTCATGGTATTGTTCTTTCAGGGAGTGGTATACCAGTCGTCATCCCTTTTGGGACTCCATCTGTTTCTCCTGTCTCGGTCTGTTTTTCATATCTGCGTGGTCTCTCCATTCTCTTAAATCTGGTGTCATAAACGACTTGAACTTTTGTTCTTGCAGAAGTGTAGCCTCTTCTCTTGGTCACCGTGCGTTCTTGGTCGCTTTCATTTTCACTTTCTTTCTCCTCTTCTATCACTTCCTCTTCCCTCTGGGACTTGCTCTTGATGTCGCCTGTGTCTTGACCCGCTCTAGCCGTTCTCTCTCTTCTTGAATCTTGTCAGATTCCTCCTTCTCGGCCTTGATTGCAGCCAATCGAGCAACATCCTGCTCAATCTTCCGCCGCACGAGCTTCAATTCGTCCAGGATGCACTGAACGGCTGTTATCTGTGTTTCTTGAGCCGGGTCGCTTTTCTCCTCCATGCTGATAACTTTAGATCCCAGGTCCTTCAGTTGCCTTCCAATTGATGTGTCGGATTTCGTAAGGCGGGTGGTCGCCTTGTAATACATCTTAGCCCCTTTATACGGCAGATTTGCTTTGACGGCTGTTTCCATTGTTTCTTTGCTGTCTTGGTGGCAGGGGCAACCGAGATATCTAGTGCCGTGGTTGCCGAGGGAGTTGGCGCACTTTCTGTTGGTGTTCGGCCTCCTGAAGTCCGTGTCGATCTTGGCATGAGGGTATTGGCTGTATGGGTGTGGTCCAGAGCAGAATCTGCAGACCTCCACCTCACTTTTACAACTGGCAGGGGTGTGCCAAAACGTCTGACACCAGGAGCACTGTAGCACTCTAGGAATTTAGTTCTCCGGGGCTGGCTGTCTCTTGTACCATCCGATAGTTCGAGGTATCATCCGGTCCTCCGATGTAATGATGACGACTGTGGAGAGGGTGTTGTTCTTGTCGACGATCCTCTCAGCACCGGTGATTCTGAGTGTCGAGTTTTCTCTCAACATCATCTCCCTGATTTGTTCGTTTGTGAGATTGGTCTTGACTCGTTTGATGACCCATCGTTTGATAATGCCGATAATGTTTCGTGGCTGACACTGTAATGTCATGAGGTAGCTTAATGTTGGCGTTCTCTTGCTGTGTGATAGTTTGCAATAGTTCAGTGGTCTTTAGGTCTTGTTATTGGAGACTACGACTCCATTCGGTGTCTTGCGCAGCTGGGCGATGCTGTGTCATCCCAGCTCATTTTCAAACAGACTGAGTATCTTGCCCGTTGGTAGCGCTGACAGTTTAGCCTCCTCAACGCTGGTTTGCCTCGGAAGGATTTTACAAGTGAAGTCCTCGCATGTGTGTTCCTCTTATGCTGGGGCCCTTGGTGAGCTGCTTGGCTGCTTCGCATTGGTGGGGTTGTGAGCTTCTCCGCTGCTGCCGGCTTCGGCTGTGATCTCTGGCGTCGGTGTTTTGTCGGGAACAGCTTCAGCTGGTGTAGGGGTGGGACTGCTGTTTGTCGCCACAGGATAAGCAGTCCTACCAGTCTTCATCGCCTCTGCCTTCTTCTTTCCGATTGCATACATCTGGTGTCTTTTCGCTGAAGTCTTGCTGCGAGCCATCCTTTGCACTGTCAGTTTGTGATCTTCTTCTAGATAGAGCACCGAGTCGGGATAGGAGAACCTAACTTTTGTTATGGATGGCCTGCAGATCAAAATAACAGTTTCCCTACCATGAAGTGCCTCCGGGAGAAATGATCTCTCCAACTCCTTTCCTCGTTTACATCAATATCTTGATGAAGAGCTTTCCTCCAGGAGTGAAAGTTGCACTGTATGCAGATGACTTGGTTAATCTCTTTGGCTTGGTTAATCTCTTGCACAGATGAAGACACCACAACCTATTTTTGAATGATATTTGAATAAATGCTTACATTAAAAAAACAAAATAAATAAATAAATAAATAAAATAACATAGAAAAGGCGAAGGGAAAGGCCCGGAAACGTATAGAACTAATGCGAAAGTTAGCAGGTTCAAATTGGGGAGCAAATGAAATTACTCTAATGAAAGTTTATAACGGAACAATTAGAAGACACTTAGAGTTCGGCTCAACAGCCTGGTCATCGGCAGCAAATGATCATCCCCTGACACTAGGAAGAGTGCAGAACCAAGTTCTTAGAATAACCACGGGAGTCAGGAACATCAAGTCGATTCTAGAGATGCAAAACATAACCACAACAGAGTCACTATTCATAGTTTAAAAAAAGGTTAGTTGCATGTACTTTACAGGACGTCGCAGTCAACATCTACATTTTTATGCTGTTGTGATCTCTTGGAAAGTTTACGTTCAGTAATTTGCTATTGCTTTCTGAACGACCGGCACCCATACCATTTCGTAAAAACCCAACGCAAGGTAGTCTGCTGCCAAATCGCCCGCAGCTATGTTTCAAACGCGGGTATGCGTCCTTAACGCCTTCGCCACGCAGCCGGCACCACTATCTATAGACGAGGCGAAAATAAATAATTATCCATATGGAAAAGTGAAATCGTATGCAAACATACCCAATTAGAATAAGAATAGATGATTTAGCAATGGGACTTCTGAAACGAAGAAACTTCGTCCGCTAGGGAAAATACCACAAAACAACATCAATCAGAACTGCCTACAAAATTAACCTCTCTTAAACCCAGCACCTTGGCAACAAAATGACGATACCCTACAAATCAATCCTCAGCCAGTGGCCTCGCGACTGGGGTTGAGTACAATGACCTGCAAATACGAACTGTCACCATAAGTATGAACAAAGATAACTATCCTCAATTGACATGGATTCATGTAGATACCCGAAATATCACCATAAGTATGATCAAAGAGATAAATATCCTAAACAAATATGGATGCATGTATATTATATACACATGGATCGGCAACAAATGCAGTTACAATTAGTGACGCAGGAGTTTATTTCTCATATCCAGACAACAACTATGAAACAAGGTCACACGAGTCAATTCTATTCCAACTTCTGTTTAAACTGCACGGTAGAGATGAAAGACCTGGAGCAGGCTGCCAATATGATCAGTGGCCCTAGCTCTGACTGTCACCAGTTGGCCTTTAAGAATGGCAAAATCCCTTATTTAGGAAGTTAATCTAGAAGGTAGCTGCTAATAAGAACGACAGTTCAGCTGGTGCCATACCACTCTGGGGTAATAGGAAATGAGAAGGCTGAAGAACTTGCCAAGAAAGGCTGAAGATGTGAACGTACTGTGAGAAAAAGCGACTTATCCGGACTTTCATAAAGTAACAGAACCAGGCCAAAGACGACTTCCATTCTCTTGACCGGCAGGGAGAGGTCCCCGTTTTAAGACTTCGAACAGGGCATAACAGACTGAACAGACATGTACGAGCTTCACCTGAATGACTCACCGCCATGCGGGCAATGTGAACACACTGGAGCATGTCCTCCGAGAGTGCTGAGATGTATCTGGCATAATTAATACAAATAAGCTCAAATCATACGAAGTCCAGGGTTGCAGAAACAATCCAGCAACCGTGAATGAAGCATGAACGAAACAGCAATAAAAGATCGAAGAGCTGCAAACTAGTTGATGAGGACAAGTTTATTTGTCCACCTTGTCGTGCTGCATGATCAAATATATAATTCAAAATTCATGAAAGACTTTGACCGTGTCTGGGATTTTCAGACGGGCCGGTCGTCATAATATTCAATATGAATAAACAATTGTTGACTATGCCAGTCACTAAAAACTATCAAATTTGCATCCTAGCCCTTCTGTCCTTTACAAGGTTGCCAAAGTGTCCTTCTGCTGTAACATGATGTATTCCGCATCTGTCCAAAATATTTATCTTAACATATAAGATGCCATCTTCTTCCTCTTCTTCTTCTGCGTTCATCCGGAGTTTTTTTCCGGACGTGATTGCGTTGTGCCTGTTTACAGCAGAGCTGTGTTCTTGCGCCGTCAGGCCGACACATCCGACTTCTGCGGGCATTTGTTGACCAGGTTAACCTTCCCGGGAGAGATGCCATCTGATTCTGGAGTCTTTGCTAATATGTATTGGCCATAAATACTGTTGTCCTGCCAGTGAATGTCTTTCTAAGTTCCCGACAAGTTAAACGTGCTGCTTCGCTGGTGGAGCTCTGTGATCCGAATGTTCGTTGTTATTGCCAAACATTCTGAAGTGCTCTCCGTTCTACGTCAGGCGCCTAGTTGTATGTACGTTTTGGTTCGGGAGTTTTGCTCCCTCTTACTTTTGCGTCATGTGCTCTGCACTACGACGTGGCAGGAAGTATCCGCCAGTACAGCAAACAGATGGTATAATGGCTTCATGTGACGGAACTGCATTCAAAGCTGTTTGGAACAAAGATGAGTCCTACAAAACTGTTGACCTACGGTGTAAGCATGACAGAACGAACACAAGAAGGATAAGAATAAGACGAAGAGTTGTTTTTGAACTTAAATGCTAAAGGAATGTCATTATAACACCATAGAGCAAGTAGAAGACAATCTGTGTAGTACCGTCTACAGGATATGATTATTTAGTACGCTATGTGTTACGGCGTAAGTAATGTCCGTGCATCGACATACTTGTCTTTTATATTGATTCTTGAAACCTGTCTCTTACCCAGGCCAAACTCACCGAACATAGAAACAATGCATTTTCAACTGGATGAGTTATGTGACCAGACACTCTGGTTCGAGATACACAAAGTCTCTTTAAGAGTTTGGCAAGTTCGTGGTGAGTATCGTGGAGTCGGGAAGAACTTTTTGGAGACGTGGTTGCTCATTTCAGCTAGCTCGTGAAGATACTACGGTAGAGGTGTTAAGTTGATTGATATGACTTTGCATATATTATGTTAATGATTATCGCCTTAGATGACAGCTCCTTTTCTCCACAGAGACATGGCTAGTACCATTACAAGCACTGGGCTGACCATCAGGATCTAGAGCAAAGTATAAGACCCTGTTTCCATGCCGTTGTGGCATATTGGGCATATGGCGTTAGGCCCATAGTTTCCCGACCTAGGAGCAGTCTATGAGTGATGTTGCCACAAGTACACCGCCTGCTTTACCCATCAAAGATTGTCTGGTACTCATCGCTGATGCTTTTGAAGACAACTCCAAACTTAGTAGTAGGAAGCGGAATTGCTACATCCCACCTCTGTCCCACAGATTGTAATCCAAGAATAACAGAACAAGAACGTGTCTGCACATCAAATGGAAGCAAGATTGAGAAAATTAGTCAGCATGTTAGTAAAGACAAGCAGCTTTCTAAAGCTGATAACACTATACAAGGAGGAATTAACAGACATCAGTGAGAAAGTAACCCCGACACAAATTCCTTATCCCAATAGGACAGCAGCAAACTCAGCATTCAAACCACAGTAACAACCGCCTGCGCCATGCAAGATCTAAATAATAGAACGTTACCCGAGAAAGACAAGGTTCCAAACAATAGTCGATGAATCTGCAAAAAAAAAAAAAAAAGAGCAATGTGGAACGAAATGTAGAACGAAAGCGCAGAGCTTTGTGTAGTCTACATTAAACAAAAACAAAAAAATGAGTCAACCTGCTGGACAATTTGGATATTCCATTCAATTTTTTTACAGGGCATCGCTGTCAACACCAGCATTTTACTGCTGTTGTTGATGTCTTGACAAATTTTACGTTCAGTAGTTTGCCATTGCTTTCTGAACGACCGGCTCCCATACCAATTCGTTAAAACCCAGCGCAACGCGGTCTGCTGCCAAATCGCGCACCGCTGTGTTTCGTAGAGGAGTTAAGTTGATTGAAATAACTTTGCATATATTAGGTTAATGATTATCGCCTTAGATGACAGCTCCTGTTTAAAAAAAAAATTTGTAAATGTGGTATATAGTATATATTAATATTGTTAATGTGTAATTGTAAAATGTGGTCCTGTAAAAACATTGAAAGCCGGTCTCTCTGGCTGTGGGGTTACAACACTTTCTCTCTGTAATCCCGTTTATCACGCAGTGTCTCGTAGCGGAGCGAGAGCTGAGGCGGTTCGACCCCCGCTCGTGACTTGCGGGATACTAAGCCGGCCGCTCAGAAAGCAATGGCAAACTACTGAGCGTAATCTTGCCAAGAGATCAACATACAGCTGAAAGATGCTGGTGTTGACAGCTAAGTCCTGTAAAGCATATGCTTAAAAAAAAAAAAAACATTGAATGCTCTAAATTGTAAGCGGGATTATGAATTGCGTCCGTAAGTCCTTCGTCACGTAGACCGGCTCATTCAAATTACTCTACTTAATTACAATTCAGAATTATTTCTTGAAGGAAAGACAAATTAATCCGTCTGCTGGTCAACTAGGCGGGATTCTCGCTGCCAAGAGCTATGTCCGGACTAATTAGTTGGGGTCCTCCCACCAAAGAGCGATCTTCGGGCGGCCTATTTGCGATCCTTCTCCCAAGAACAGTCTGTGAGTGACCTGTTTGGGATCCTCTCTTTCAAGAGCTATTTGCAGGAGTATCGCACTAAAGTTCTTTACCGTCCTCGTCAACAGTGGAATAGTGAGAGATCGTGAACCCTGGGACCCGAACTATGTCCAAGAAGACCGGCCCTGCGTTAATGGAAGTCTCGTTAGATGGCAGGCAATGTCCATGTGGCGCCTCTTCCTTCCATTGCAGGTCGAATGACGTGTTCTGAATGGTCTGTGTGTTTCTGTGGTTCTGTGTGAATGTATGTGTTTGTGTGTTCCCTGTTAGTATTACTCGAACATAAATGAATATTAATTGACCTCTTTGTAAGTTTCCAACTCAAATTCAAGCAAATATTCTTTATTTTTCAAAATTAGTTAAAATTATTTCCTCTTCATTTTCAGACATACATAATTATATTAACTGCTCTTCATTTCATTATCAAGCGAGCCACAATATCGAAGTGGCCAGCACACTTGTCTACACGCCTGGTGGTTATGTGTTCTAATCGCCTTCGAAATGTGGATTTATTGTTTGTTCAGTGACCTGTGCTCTCAGATCGACGTAGCCAAAATAGGCACCAGATCATTTCAACGGTGGTAATGGTGGCTGACGTTTTAATGACGTCATCCATACAGTGCCGAATGGTCTAAAAATATGGAGCTAGCATAATTGACTCCATGCGCCTGATAGCGTGAAAAGGATGTGCTTACGTTGTTTCATTTAATTTTCATTCATGAACTGATATTCGTTTGGTTTCATTTCATTTTCATCCATGAAATGATATTCTTTTGGTTTGATTTCATTTTCAACAGAACGTGATATTGTGGACTTGGATCATTCTTACATAACATTCGAACTAGACCTAGACGACCCACCTCCTTCTGAACCAGCACCGCCACCACCACGACTCTCTCTTCGAAAACCACCACCACCGCTACCACCACGCCTGCCTCTACGACAACCCAGACCCTGCCAGCGCGGGACAGACCGTCAAACCAACCGTGCTTATGGAAAGCCCCACAGAGCGTCAGTGCTGGCGGCAATACACAACGGTGGATATATATCTGATGCCTCCGATGCTTCTGCTTCTAATTATTCCACATTGGACAGCCAGAACGGCAGCCATGTGTCAATGGACATATCCAGATCCTCCGATTGTCACAACCATGACACATGTCGCAAAGTTACTTCTTTGTCTATTTCCCGAAATTCAAATAGTACAATGCGACGCGACCTACTTAGTGATAATTACATCGACTCAACTCCTCTTCCATCTATTGGAGCAAATTTAATTGCATTATCATCTTTAGAATGCCTTATTCTTGATAATGATAATTGCAATTCAAACAATCGAAACCTAAAACGTGCCCGAAATAATCCACTTTATGAACAATCAAGTCATATCTTGGAAATGTCGAAACCTACGACTAGACCTCCATTCTTACGCGGTAAAGACTCACGTGAAAAGACAAGCGTGTCTCCTACGGCGAACAGCATCAAAAACCCTTGGTTGCCATCAGATAGGTCAGAAGAATGTCAGTACCACGCTAATAAATCCCGTCCTGTCGATCATAACCAGAGTAGTGACAATCATGCAGATAACTCAGCAGATAATGGTTTTGTTACGGTTATTCCTCAGTACAGGGGTCACCATAGCACTTCCATCGCCAACAGTCATTTGTCTGATCTTGACCGGAAACTGATGTGTGAGCTGTGGGTTGCAAAGGTCAATGACAATCAACATATCTGGTCGTCACAAAAGGATTTTGATCTCATCAAATCACAAGATTGTGGGTCGTGTCAGGAATACCATGGGAGACTCAGGTGTGAACCTGCCAATGCCATTTGTCAGAGCGAAATAAATAGACGTCTGGGTGATTCTGAAGTACCCACCAGCAGCGTCTGGCTATCAGGTCTGGATGATGATGTGGAGAGCATTCAGCATAATCTGGACATTCATATCGTACCTCCTCGGGGTCAACTGAAATGCCACAGCTTTTACAGCGACTCCATATATTCTCTTGATGGATCAAGAAAAAGTGTCACTGAATCAACAAATACATTAACCAACCCTTACCCTGATTTGACTGAAGCTACGACTGGCTTTACTGGCGTCAGAAAAAGTACACATAACCAGATAAAGCGTCAGCTATCTGCGTCCTCAGTAAATTTGTCGTATTTAAATGGCAATGACATGAACAGCAACAGGCAAGAAACGACCCTCAAAAAGACATTCTGCTGCTCCACGGAGACTCTTTGTGGAAGTGATTCTACCTTCGTGAACTCCGAAACACGTCCTAAAAGTGTCAACAGTGACGGTTTCGATGTTGTTGACGGGGATGCTCATAGTGTTTCCAAGGACTCTATTGACCCATCGGATGAGATAACTCACCTCAAGCGGCTAGTCCAGCTAGAAAACATGACTACCCCGGCTCTTAGTTCATCCAGCAGTCTCCCAAAGTCACGCACAACCAAGGAGCATCAGACAAGTCACGCAAGTAATTATAATGACGCTGATGAGAAATCAAATGTGGGCGTGGCAGAGTGTTATCAAGTAGCCTTACCAATTACCAATAAGCGTGACATAGACAACGAACTTGATGAACTAGCAATAGACACCAAATGTGGTCATAAATATGTACCTAACAATAGGAGGAGCAGTCGACCAAACGTCGTTGATAGCAATATTTCAAATACTGCTACCACCCATTTATGCATTGGGCCGACCATCAAACTCCCGGCTGGAATACAGCCAATAATATTCTCTGATAGCACAGAAGATCAGAGAAAGAGCCTGATTTCTGCACCCCCTCTTCCATTCTCAAATGTTAGTGACAATGACATGAACAGTAACAGCACAGAAACGACCCTAAAAAAGACATTCTGCTGTTCTGCGGAGTCTCTTTGTGGAAGTGATTCTACCGTCGGGAACCACGAAACACATCCTAAAAGTGTCAACAGTGACGGCTTCAATGTTGACGAGGGAGATGCCCATAATATGTCAGATGACTGTATTGATCCATCAGATGAGATAACTCACACCAAGCACTTAGCCCCCCAGCTGGACAACTTCAGCATTACGCGGGCAGAAAGACACTTACAGGAATTCGAGTTAACCAACAAGACTAGAAACAAATGTCTACCACCCAAACCATGCCCTCAGCAACTGTTTAGCCAGTACTGCCTGGCAAGTCCACTAAGTCCTGCTTCGATTACTACACGAGTTCCTGGTTTACCCAGAAGTCCCCAAGATTCGGACAGGAACCAAGCGCAACAGACATATTCTGTCTATAACGAAACTTATGAGAAAACTAGCGCAGACGTGGCAGAGAGTTCTCACACAACTTTAGCAATTACCAGTAATAGAGACAACGAACTCAATGAACAAGTAAAAGACATAAACAGTGCAGATATATGTATGCGTAACCATTCGAGAAGCAGCCAGCGCAACATCGTAGAAAGCATCATTTCTAATAGTGCTGCAGGCTGTTCAAGCATTGAACCCACCACAAATCTCCCCAACGGAATACAACCTAAAGAACGCTCAGAAACATTGAAAAGGAACCTAGACCCCTCACCACCCAATAAAGGTTATTAATGATTTTCCAGGGTCAGCAGCCACTTTAGGGATCATGTTCAGGATGTCTGCAGGTTAGCATCCAACCACATCTGTAATAAAAGAGACAGTATTTTACACTATGGAACTCAGAATAGACAACGTGGTTAGCCAACAAATACTTGGGAACCAGAAAATATTATATGGCAAATGAAAAAGTACCTCTACAGGTTATTACTGCTCTTTATTCTCGTTCTTTCTTAAAAAGACGGTGGTTGTGTTGTCTGTTTACAAAGAAGCTGCTATTTTAGACTTTCGACATATTCATATGACTTGTTGTGGGTTTTCCTTGTCTTAACGATTCTTTAATATCTATGACAAACTGACTAAGTGTAGCACGCGGCAATAGAGCACGACCTTTGACAGCTCTGGTTCGTGATTTTGTGTTTTCGCAAGCAGTCAAGTTGACAGCCGCTAGTTGCATACATCTCTTTTGCTACTTCTTTCTGCAATGTAAATGTGCCAAATGGATATTTTTAAGTGTCACATGGAGCAGTCCCATGATCATTGTAATATATATGAACGACGTTGATATTAGATTGTCTCTCAACGGTAAATTAAGATAGCTGGTCCACTGCCCCGGCATTAAACTTCATCTCATCTCATCTCATCTCATCATATTCCTTTTGTACCTTGCGGTGTCGAGGTGAAGTACATACATCGGTAGAGTATCTTATGGGCTTCATGTATCGATATTCCTATGGACTCTGTTATTCCCTTCGTCCATCATTTACGTGGTCAGCCTCTTCCTCTGCTTCCTTCTGGTCTGTACATTATTGCTTGTTGTAGAATACTGTTAGTTGGTAACCTACTTGCATGGCCAAACCATTTGACTTGCTGCCTTCTAATAAAATCTAGTTCAGCTACAACCCCCACTTTAGTCCTGATTTCTTCATTTCTAATCTTATCTCTTCTTGAGACATTGAGTATTCTTCTCAGGAATCTCATTTCTTCAATAAACTTCACGCGCAGGAAAATCATTAGGAACTCAACAGTTCATCGTGTTAACTTGTCCCCTTCTGGATTTGTAGTGATCAAGGATGCAATAGCAAGAAGAAGAGGACTAAATATTGCGAGAAGCGGTACTGTCGGTGTGAATTATGCCCCTTTGTATAGTTGAGTAGTATATCATGTGTTGGCTTTCACAATTGTTGGGAGAGGAATCGATAAGTTGCCTCCTGACAGGCGTTGATGATAGTTGTTGTGACCTTGTTTTAACGAATCCAGTGAAACACAAAGTGAGAAACAATGACTGCCAATACTTCTGTTCTGGCTAAACAATTTTTGTCTTCTAATAGTCCACATTAAGAGAAGACAAAAACTGGAACATGTTGTTACAACCGGAAAGATTTGTGGAAAGAGAGGTAGAGGAAGACAGCATGAGAAAATTCTTGACAGTCTTGTGTCATGGCATGGAGGGAAGTCAACACACGAATCGATGCATAATGTCGGAGATCCCAATTTGTGCAGGAGCATGATCGCCCACGCCAGCCAACAAGACACTGGATGATGATGATGATGATGATGATGATGATGATGATGATGATGATGATGTATAATTTAACTTTTTTTTTTTAAACCCACCGACTATGATGTATTGATACACTGTCCAAATAATTCTCCAATATCGTTCATTACGTCAGGTTCGTGTTTCCCCAAAATCTGTTCATAGCCCTTACCGCCGGATACAATCGCTCACGTCAGCCGACAAGACACTAGATGATGATGATGTGATGATGATGATGATGATGATGATGATGATGATGATGATGATGATGATGATGATGATGATGATGATGATGATGATGATGATGATGACCCACCGACTATGACGTATTTATACATCGTCCAAATAATTCTCCAATTTTCGTTCATTACGTTATGTTCGTGTTTCCCCAAAATCTGTTCATAGCCCCTACGACCGGATACAATCTTAACATTTAGGTCACCCATCAAAATGTTGTTACTGTTATTTCGTTGATTAACTATAACACTTTGAAGTTACACGTAAAACATCTCCTTAACTGATTTATCCTTGTAATTCACTGGTGCGTAAGACTGGGTTACAATCATGTTTACATATTTTTTAAATGTTGAATGTTTCTAAATGCTGTTATTCAAGAACTCGCTGATTTCTACTCTATGTATGCTTTCTCTGCTTTTTTTTTAAATAACGTTAAGGCCACTTTAGGGCAATTTCCTCGGTATTGGCAGAGGACAGCATCGATTCGCCTATGTTTGATTGATTGATTCTTCTTCTTTTTTTCGTTCATCCGGAGTGTTTTTTCAGATGTGATTGCGGTGTGTCTGTTATGCGCCCTTGGGCCGAAACCCGTAGGCCAACACATCGACTTTAGCGTGCATTTTTGACCAGGTAGCATTCCTGGGAGACTCTCACTTTTGTGGCGCCATCTGCAACCATGCTGGCCAAGGTGGAACGGTCGAAGACAACGGTCATCCCTCAAAGGAAGGCAGGGACAGTCCATAGCATTTTCCGCCATCCAAGGTTGCTTCCATAGTTGCAGGGCCGACACATAACGCCCTGGATCTGGGCTCACCGAGGGAGATCGTCACGTCCTGCTCATGGCTGCTTTAAATCCTCACTTCAATATATTGGTCATTTCGTTTCCCCGGGTCATTCCCGCACAAACCAGACAGGTTTGCAGACGGCATCCACTCAGCGAGTTTTCGGACATGTGCTTGTCGTTGCGCCCATCAGAGCTTTTCCAGGCTCAACAGACATTCGGAAAACTACCCAGTCAGAGCTGTTCCGAACAAGAGCGGCATTCGGAAACTAGGTAGTCAGAGCTGTTCCTAGCACGAGAGACATTCGGACGAGACATTTCACTCGGACGTAATTGCGTAGTGTCAATTTTTAGTTTGCCACCCGTAGGACGACACTTCCGACTTCCAGCGGGCATTTTTTAATGAGGTTAGCCATCCTCTGGTTTCGAGGCACGTTGGACTGTTGTGATGTCGCTAACATCTCAGCTGGTCAAGATAGAACGACGAACGACATCGTGGTCGGCCCTCAAGTTAAGGCAGGGGCAGACCATGAGCATTCCCTCGCTATCCAAGGAGGCTTCCATAATTGCAGAGCCGGCACATATTGCTCTGTGACTGGGCTCACCCGAGGAGTTGCCACGTCCTGCTCATGGCTGCTTTAGTTCCTCACTTCCATGTGTTGGGCAACCCGTTTGCCACTGATCGCTCAAGCACACACCAGGGACGGTCAGACTGCAAGCGACACCCACGCTTTTGACTTCGGACCACGCAATAGGTTCGCTCGCCGTGCGTTCCATTTTGCGGCATTGAGACGTTCTTCCACTTTTGTCTACACTCTCTATGAGTTAGATACAGTTTTCGCAGCCACTTTCTTCGACTGGGGCACTTTTTGACTTTTTGTACTCGCTCACGAGGTAGGCTACTTGTGCTGCCGGATCAGCACCTTACCTTCGTGCAGCGGTGAACGAGAAACGGCCTGGCCTCTCATCCGGGAATCTCTCATATCCCCCAGCTGAGAGCCTTCGAACTTCTATCAGACCTGAGCATGTAGCTTGCTCAGTATCACGCCTTTATTTTTCGAGAGGTGGCTATCGGCCCGGCTCTCAGGTCCGAGGGTTTGTGGCTTAGAGGCGTTCAGCCACAGCCCTCGACAGGGAGCCTTTAGTGTTTTGTCCGGACCAAGAACTTCTGCCTTCGTGCGCCTGATTTAAATTTTGGACTGCTATCCTCAGTCTCACCTGCAGAGCAGCAGGTTGTGTCTCTCTTAGTCTGGTCCCTATCCCATATGCTGTCCGATATGTAGTTTTTCACCCATCGGCAAGCACATGGGGTCGATGGGACACGCAAGCTCCCCCACCACGGCAAGGTGGAGACACATCGGGGGAGCCATCGACATTTGATAGGGCAGACATTTGAAAGATGCGTCGCCGGCACGTAAGGCCATGCGATCAGCACAAAGTTATCCAGAGTCACCAGTGGGAACGCCGCGCCCCGCGAAGGGCAACGACGATTGGTTTTGAACTAATAAAAGCGCTCTTTCCGCGAGGGTCGGAGCTTGGTAAGCATGTATTAGCTCTAGAATTGACACAGTTATCCAAGTAGGATCGTGTCATCTAAGGAACCTCGACTGATTTAATGAGCCATTCGCGGTTTCACCGTGAGACAGTGTGAACTTAGACATGCATGGCTTAATCTTTGAGACAAGCATATGACTACTGGCAGGATCAACCAGATATCTATCGGACAGACGGACTATTCACGCACACGCAAGCCAAGAGTAGCATCGCTAAAGCGCGCCCTCCCGGTACAAGGTGATACATGCAAAACCACTGGACGCCTACCGACGAGCTTTCAAGCTACGCCGGCAGGACTGACCGAAAAAAAAGCTATACCAGCTTACTGACTGCAGGCCCACTACTCATCGAGAGAGAGTGGGCGCTTATCGAGACTTTGTCGAACGGTCGTACAAATTTTGCTCTTTTGCCCGCTCAAACCACGACCCTGGCTGCACGATGCGGTTACATTCTTGAAACGCCTGCCTCGCTAACTCACGTTGGCTGGGAAGATCCCATTTTGGTGCACCTCACACAGCCATCCGAGACAACGAACGCTAGACGCGGAACTGATCTAGCGAACCAGACCAGCCCCACTGATTGATTGATTGATTGATTGGTTGATTGGTTGATTGGTTGATTGATTGATTGATTGATTGATTGATTGATTGATCTTTATTTTAGAAACTTGTGCTCCGTTCTTCTTTCTTGTTTCGCACTATCCCACAATCTGGATCTTATAATATTCCATTTCTTCTACCACTAGTGCCGCCTCTCCCACCTAGTTCTAACATGCTGGATGGTAGGTCGTTGACACCCTTGTAAGCTAAAGTACTATTATATAAATTGCCGTTTACATGGTAGATCTGTCATACATACGTGATTGTATTATATTATCTTATAGAGCTGGGGTGCGTAGAAATAAAAGCATAGTTGATGCATAGTATAGATGCAGTAATCCTATTAAAAGATGTTTAATAATGTTTATGGGGGAGATGTTCGGCACAGAACAGGCAATTTGATAATGACTATTGTGATAATGAGTCGATTATGTAAATAACAGTCTATTGAAAGTTACTATTCTGAAGACTTTCTTCCTGGTGCTCTACTGAACACTACCTCAGTGATATCATGCGCTACTGCTTGATGTTCAATTAACATTACCTCAATGGTATAAAGTCTTCTGCGTGATGTTCTATTGAACATTATCTCGGTGGTATCAAGCATTTATGTTTGATGTTATATTGAACATTACCTTGGTCGTATGCAGCCTTTCTGCCTGATGTTCTGTTGAACATTATCTCAGTGGAAAGCCGGTCTCTGTGGCTGAAGGGCTTGCGAACGCGGTTTGTGAGCCCGTATACCCGGGTTCGAAACACGGCGGTGCTGGTTTTTTCGAAAAAGGTATAGAGGCCGGTCGTTCAGAAAGCAATGGCAAACTACTGAACGTAACACTTGCCTAGTACATCAACAGCAGCTGAAAATGCTGGTGTTGACTGCAACGTCCCGTAAGGGATACGCAACACAATTTAAAAAATCGACGCTTTCTGCTCTCTGTTTCAGTTAACATTGCCTTATCGATATCAAGCCTTTCTGCCTGATGTTCTATTGAACATTGCCTTAGTGGTATCCACCCTTTCTGCGCTCTTTTCCAATTAACATTATTTCAGTGGTATTGTTTGCTTGATGCCCTATTACACATTACCACACTGGTATCATGCCTATCTGCTTGATGTTCCAATGAACATTACCACACTCATGAATCAAAAAAGCCAATGCTCATTTCGCCGTGACGTATTCCCCCATAGATGCCATGCTGTTGTTGGGATTTATTTGAATGTTGGCTTGTTAATGTAGAACAACGACAGACACACTTGTAACTCTGGTTGATCACAGCTGAGAAGACTCTATAACACACGCTTCGCAGTGCCCATATTAACTTTATTTGGTAACTCACGGTGAATCACATTCCATCACTAACCATGTCTGATTCATGCGCGATACTGCAAGCCGATGTTTACATGCAAGGCAATCTGTCCTGGATTCCCTAGCTATCTTGTGGCCCCTGTCGTCATAGTATTAGTTGTCAACTTAACGCTGTCAACGCTAGAATGTCAGAGAATAAAATGGAAAACGTGTACAACTTACAATGGTATTTGTCCTGAATGAACACAATTATCACCTCGGCGCTGGCTGTTCGAAAGCCTATCGGCATCTATCGTTTCTTTCACTAGCCCAGTGGTACCTTGTGGGATATTCTCGATGGCTGTAGAAACTAGTTTGTTCTTCCATTCCCACTAGAAACTGAGCAGAATGCATCTTCCGTCAATCACTGAGATCGTAGTCATGGTTAGATGTTAACGGATCTCCTTGCCGAATATATTCTCAGTGTAATCACAGACTGACCTTACATCTTATCACGTGATTTTAGAGACCAATCCTCCGTGTTTCTTGATCGTCGTTCAACTTACCGCCTGTCTTATTCCTGTCGTGAACTGTAATCTGTTACTGTTTATCCGTTACTGTTGTTTTAACCCTCTCTGATGCTGCTAATATTTTTCGTCACTGCCGCGTCTTATGTTAACTCTATTTCGGTTACCTTCTAGTCATGGCATTAGGTATCATGCTTTTCTATCTGATGATCCAATGCACCTGAGTGATATCAAGCCTTTCTGTCAGATCTTTCAATGAACATTATCTCAGTGATATCAAGCCTTTCTGCCTGATGACGCAATGAACATTACCTGAATGATATTAAGCCTTTCTGTCAGATGATCCAATGAACAATACCTCAGTGACATGAAGCCTTTCTGTCAGATGTGTCAATGAACAATACCTCAATGGTATCAAGACTTTCTGTCTGATGACGCAATGAACATTACCTCAGTAATATCAAGCATTTCTGTCAGATGATCCAATGAACAATACCTCAGTGACATGAAGCCTTTCTGTCAGATGTGTCAATGAACAATACCTCAATGGTATCAAGCCTTTCTGCCTGATGACGCAATGAACATTACCTCAGTGATATTAAAGACTTTTGACTCGGAAGCATACGTAGCCACTAGCTTAAATTAGCAATAGTTTTCTATTCCTTGGCACTCGCGGTTTCGATCGTTCTAAATATACAAGGCTAACACAATGTACCCACAACGCTTCAAGAAGAGTAAGACGGTCTTTACTTCTACTTACCGAATACCCAATGCTCCGCGCACGAAAACATGGTCTGGAGGGTGGGTAAGGGTGTCTGTCTTTGGATCATCAATTTTCCAAATGACTGAGGCTTGTTGAGGCGCCACACTGCTGCGCCGCAATAATGTGGAAGTTGTTATATAGAGAAGAATCGAATGCTCTCAGGGATTAAGGATCCAAACATGACATGTCTGATTTATTTTGTTACGTGCCTTCTGGTCCCATTGTGTCTAAACTTAGCCCGTAATCCTTTGTGGAACAGGAATATGCAGCGCGACTCAAACAATTACTAGTACACTTCAAATATTCATAAACTAGTGTCTGGGTAGAATAAGCGGACTAAAATGGTCTCAGAGAATCATCAACCCTGAGCTCAGGAACAGAACTAGAAAGTTTAGTTTAGTTTAGTCGACGGATCAACATCACGGCACACGGGTGTAACCCATAAGTGATCCGGTTTACTCCTAACTGAAGCCTGAGTCCGGAGAAACTCAGCTCAATGCACGAGCTCTGTAGCACCGGCTAGGATCCTGAAATACTTTGGGTAGATTTTTAACTCGATAGTTTGCCCGGGCAGCGCCGTTATGCTACTCTTTTTCGGTTTCCAACTGCCAAGGGTTGCTTTACGTGTGCACAGTACACACGAGCGTCCGATCTCACTACCGAGAGACTAGGGGAAATTTTGTTACTAGAAGTCCACGTGAAAAAATCCCGACCCTCACCGGGGCTTGAACCCGGAACCTCCAGCACTCGAGGCGGTCACCATACCTAGAGACCACTCAGAGCACTGTTAGAACTAGACAGATTACATCGAATCAAGAGGCGAGGAAACGACGCTGGCTTGAAAGAAAACTCAGTGAGAAAACCTGATAATAGTGTCACTAGAAAGACCTTTCTCTGGAACCTACGGATCGAAAGAAATAGATACAACTTTAAAATAAAATCAAGAGATGAGGATTAGAAACAGTGGTCAACCAAATGAGGAGCGCCTGGAGCGAGCTGCATCAGAACAAGTTTTAAAAGAACAAGAAGATCGGCTTCATTGCACCGGGTTTTTATCCCACATGGCTCGGTCTCACTCCGCAGGGCGACCTGCAGAAATCGTCGCACAAAGCTCCAGCGACGACCCCCAGGAGTCTCCGTAAAAGTTGTTCTCATGAACAGAACGACATAGGCCGGAATCGAACCCAAACTTTCGGCGTGCAAGGCAGTGGGCTGACCACTTCGCAGCGGAGACTCCCTAGTTGCATAACATAGACAAAATAAGGCTGGGTGCGAGCTGGTTGAGGACCATACCTTCCAATGGGGGATAGAGGGCAAAGAAGAGAAAAGACATGCTGCTCTACTCTGATTTGACAAATCCTCTAAGTTCAACTAAGTTATATTTCTGCAATCTTTGAGAACATACACGAGAATTCCTTCCTGCTGATTATATGATTACTTATAAAATTAGTTATGATAGTCGCAGATGCCTGTATTGTCATTGTCAGTTGTAATTCAGATTTTCTTGTAGTTAATATCACTGCCATAAATGTAATTTAGTTTAATATTGTGCATGTGAAGCTTATGTTGAAGCTTAGAACATGTGACGTTAACGTTGTGCCGAAGTCACTTCAAGTAATAAGGCTGTGGATATAATTATTAAAACTGCAATGTATTTGAATAATGAAGACAGAAACAATATATTGCATTATTTATTGCCTGGGGTATCTCTCTGTATCTCGCCCGGTGCGTCCTACAGAAGAAAGTTCAACATGTAATGATGTAGCACAATGAATTATTTCAACCACAAAACAAAAAATTCATTGTCATTTGTTTAAATGTCACCACTGTAATTTTTTAGATGCTATCATAACTTTTTTGTTGACATAATTATTGTTCACTCGCCAAAAGCCCAGCTTCTCAGCGATGGACTATAGTCTGTTTTTTTTTTTTTTTTTTTTGCCCCAATACAAACATCCATATCTCAGTAACCAACTGAGATAAACTTATGAGATTTAGTATATAACCTTATCATTATGTCCACCCAACAACAACAAAATTTGTTCTGGAGATTTTACAGCAGATTTCAAAGTTTGTTTATATACGGTATATAATTTACGGGTCTGAGATGAAATTCATAATTTTAAATGTATTACAGTGTAGCCAGACAATCAGCGCTCAGTGTTGTTCAAACTAGGACTGTTCAGAGGTGTCTCAAAATGTGGGTTATTTCATGAAACCTGATTAATATGTTGTTGTTTTACTTTTTAAATCTTACCACTTATCGCTAACATTGAAATGTGTGAATATTTTTCAATGGGGTTGAATGCGAAATTATACACTTCAAAGAATCGCTATGAAGTTGTACACATATTTTTGTCAAGGAGCTGATCGCAGGAAACTGTTTTATACTGTTACAAATTCCGAAAAAAGAACAATGCATGCATTGGGTTTGAGTAAACGATGGGTGCAAGAATCTGAAATTAAACCACCACGCAATAACCAAACGGTAGGTAGAAAGATTATTGTAGACAGCTTTGACAAAGATGTCATAAGGCGAGCTATTATCAAAATGTTTTTAAATGTTACTTGATATACGACAGGGTCGACTTCATTGCACCGGGTTCTATCCCATATGGCTCGGTCTCTTTCCGCAGCGCGGAAAGCATCGCACAAAGCACGAACTCCGCAGCTCTAGCGACGACCCACATAAGTCTCCGAAAAATTTAACTCGTGAACCGAAGAATGCGGCCCGGAATCGAAACCACGACCTTTGGAGCCCGAATCAAAAGGCTTGACCACTTCGTCAAGGAGACTCCTAAAATTATAACAATTTTGGATTTTATATCCAGGATTATCCAGCATTATAAAAATGCTGGATGCCAAAGAAACAGTGACTGTAAGAAAACTTAGGGTTTGGTTCAGAAAGAACAATAACATAGAGCTATCCAAAACAACTTTGTGGAAAATTATAAGGACATTATCTTCACTATTTGAAAGTACAAGGGCGGTAGAAATAATCTTTGCGAGCAACCGCATTTAGGAGCCATGAGAAGCAGATACCTACGTGAAATAAGGGAAATGCGCAAAGAAAATTATAGCACAGTATGTTTGGATGAAATGTGGATCAATGCGCACCACAGAAGTGATAAGGAATGGCAATAAGTGGATGGACAGATAAAGCGATATGTGCCCAGTAGTATAGGACAGCCTTTGGTCATGGCCCATGCTGGTAATACGCATAATGGCTTACAACAGAATGCTGGGCTCGTGTTCGTATCAAAGCATACAGACAATAGGGATTATCATAATAAGATGAATGGTAATGTATTTAGAGATTGGCTCGAGAATACTGTGCTTCCATCCCTAGATAGACCGTCGTGTCCAATTATGGACAATGCATGCTATCAATGTTGTTGCCCAAGAAGACAAATTACCTACGGCATCGAGCACAAAGGGAGCAATAAAGATATGACTCCGAATGGAAAACATACCATTTCCAGAAACGTATTTCTAGCTAGAATTGTTGTCCCTTGTAAAACAGACGCCAAAAAGCAAGAAATATCAAATCGACAAGTTGATAGAAGAGCATCGTCATGGGTACTTGAGACCTCCGCCGTACTATTCTCATTTTAACCCTATAGAACTTGTATGGGCTAAAATTAAAGGACAGATGGCAGCTGACAATACTATATTCAAATTGGCTGACGTCAGGATACTAATCCAGTCCGCGCTATTAAATATTGATAAAAGTTACTGGAAAAATGTGAGGACCATGTGTTGAAAGAGGAAGAGGATTATTGGAGAAAGGATGGATTGAATTTTATGCAACCGAGAGAAGTCATCAACCTACTGGAATCGTCCGACACAGATTAAGATTTGAATAGATCGCAGACCTTAATCCACGTGCACACCAACTGGGATATTTTGCTACAAATATTCAAAAGAATTGCAGGCCCTAAACATTACAGCAACAGCATAAGGTCAATGGCAACAGATTGTATTCCACAGTGATGAATTTTCAATTCCGCAAGCCCTCAGCGGTGACAAACAACTGTATTGAAAAAACACACACACACACTAAACGCATTGAATACCAACAGAAGAGTAATATTGTGGTGGAAACTGACATATTGTGGCATAACAAGAAACGTGAGAGCAAACACGTTGTCAAATTAGGGGACAACACACGTGCATACGAATCAATCTATAAACTTCAATGAAAAGAGGACCAACATCTTGGTCGTTAAGAAGAAAGCCCACTACAGAGACACTGACAACTATTTTCATAGTGCAAAACAGGTAATCATGTTCCGTCTCTGAACGGTAAACAGCAGAGTAGACAATCTTTCACGAAGACTCAAAGCGGGTCTGTTACCCATGTGTACGTGTGAACAAACTACACAGACAGCTGAACAGATCCATAAAAATGGAAACATGATGACTAAATTGCGGTATCATTTCTGGTCACTCCATACGCACATTAACGCACAGCTATCTGGAAGCTTTCACGAACTCAGTATAAAAAGCTAACATGAATACTTGTATACACTTTATTAACCAGCAGCTGAAGAAACAAGAAGGAAATGAAAAATAAGGTAAGAAATATATTCCTTGTACTTTCCTGTTAATTTACAAATTATTTACCCCATGCCTCTGTAAATTCTCTGTCTTTACTAATATTACACATTTCACCCCTCTCGGGATTCTCCGTGGTGAAGTGGTCAAGCCGTCTGACTCGGGCTTCGAAGGTTGTATGTTCGATTCCGGGCCGCGTCCTTCATTTCACGGGTGCATTTTTTCGGAGACTCCTGAGGGTCGTCGCCTGGAGGTACGGAGTTCGTGCTTTGTGCGACGCTTTCCGCGCTGCGGAAAGAAACTGAGCCATATGGGATAAAAACCCGGTGCAATGCAGCCGACCCTGTAGACTTTTAAGCTACTTCTTTCATTGCACCCACTCCCATGCGAATTCAGATACACCTTGTGTGTCATCTGAATTGGAGGAGCGTCCATTACTGTAAACATAAATTTGTTAGCGAGAAATCACTAGTTTTTCCGCAAAACATCAAAGAAATGTCGCCGCTTTCTATGATTTAAGTTGCTTTTGGACCTATCAAAGACATATTCCTTGGGTGGGGGTAATTATAAGACGGCTGGAAAAATTTCATAACGATGCAACAGTTTTCAAAATAATTGATCGTGAATGAAGGCATTCTTTTCGACATATATATATATATATATATATATATATATATATATATATATATATATATATATATATATATATATATATATATATATATATATATATATATATAATGTCTTTGTTTCAGCGTGTTTTTCGATAGTGAAGAAGTAACTACTGGCTGCTACCACGGAAACTGTTGTTGTTTTTGTCTTTATTTTGATGCTTTATACTGTGCCTTTTCATTTGCGATTGATCATATCTTAGGATCTTATCCGTCTAGAATAATTACTATTGCAAAATTACAGGATTTCGACAATGTGAGCGCGATAGACATACGGTCACAGGAAGGATTCAATAATAAACACTGAAATATCAGCTGTTGGAGTACCCGAGAGGTCATTGAAATAGTTTGAACTATAAATCCTCGTCTATCTATTGACACTGATGACGTAGAGAATGGGGCGTATCAACAGAAGAGGTGGACTAGAGACATTAGCCTCACGAGGGACACATACAGGCACAAGAGACAGGGGGAAATACACACACACACACACACACACACATGCAGACAGACAGATAGAGAGAGAGACTGGCAGACAGACAGACAGAGACACTGAGAGAGAGAGAGAGAGAGAGAGAGAGAGAGAGAGAGAGAGAGAGAGAGAAAGAGAGAGAGAGAGGCAGAAAAACAGACAGAGAGAGAGATAGGAAGACGAACAGACATAGACACACATAGAAAGAGAGAGACAGACAGACACACAGAGAGAGGGACAGAGAGAGAGACCGAGAGAGAAAGAGAGAGAGACAGACAGACATACACATACAGAGAGAGAGAGAGAGAGAGAGAGAGAGAGAGAGAGAGAGAGACGGAGGGAGGGGGAGAGCTGTGAAATGCTTCTGTACAAGACGAAGAAAAAGAGGTGGAGGAGGAGGAGTAGGAGGAGGAAGGTCAAAGAGGAGGAGGAAGAAGAGGAATAATAATAATAATAATAATAATAATAATAATAATAATAATAATAATAATAATAAATAATAATAGATAGAAGAAGAAGAAGAAGAAGAAGAAGAAGAAGAAGAAGAAGAAGAAGAAGAAGAAGAAGAAGAAGAAGAAGAAGAAGAAGAAGAAGAAGAAGAAGAAGAAGAAGAAGAAGAAGAAGAAGAAGAAGAAGAAGAGGCTGCTTTGTATAAAGTAACTGTTCCTGAAAGTACTACGGCGGCTAGCTTGACACCGAGTGTGATACTTCCATCATGGTACCCTTACAACCATGGTTTATGGGTTACTTTGATATTTTTCAGCAGACGATATAGTTACATTTTTTAGTCTAAATGTATTCTTATAACGTTTGTTACTGTCAATTAAATATTCTTTTAACACTGAAATAAGCTTGCTTCTTCAATGCTGCTCTCTTGCGTATATTTAGCTATTACCCTACACGTCTTGATGTTTCTTTAATGGTTCGTTTGTGCCGGGTCTTCATTAACTATACTGTTCACACACACACACACACACAAAAGAAACGCATACTTATCCGAGGGTGCGTTTGTATGAGTTTGTAAGTAAGATTTGGTGATAGGGTATATAACAACCAGCCTCAAATGTTCTTTACAGTGTCACATGCACGTGTTGACATGAATTGCTTTCGATTTTGTAATCGTTACAATTCAGTGGTCAATTCTGTTTATGACCAAATGTTTACTACAGCTTATGATGCGCGCACGTGAAAGCAACAATATTTGGGGTGAACACTATTCAATGACTACGCAACTGAAACCCTATAAAAGGATAACGCTACACAAAACAATTCAGTTCATTTTCAAGCAAACATCTATGGCACATCCATCGATAAATTTAAGGAACATTGCTATTGGCCTACTGTATGTAGGCGAAAGTCAAAGTCAGGTTGCCAGGCATCTAACCGTGCATCAGAGTATCATCAGTCGACTTTGGCACCGGTTCCAAGCCTCTGGCTCAGTTGAAGACCGGCATCGCAGTGGACGACCCAGAGTGGCAATAGCAGCGGTTGCTCGCTTTATACGGCTTCGTCATCTCAGAAACAGGTTTACATCTTTCTCAACTGCCCAGCCATTGCCTGCAGGACGTCATGTGTCTGATCAAACTCCTCACGATACTGGACTTCGGGCACAACGACCTTATCGTGGACCTGTGCTTACACGCCACCATCGCCAAAATCGATTTCTTTGGGCTAACCAGCATCGTCCTTGGGCAGCAGACAACCAAGATGTGGAGATGTGTCTGGTTTAGTGACGAATCTTTCTTTTTGTTTCAGCGGAGAAGGATCTACCGTGAGTGAAATGAACGTTTTGTCCACAATTGCGGTAATGAATCTCCACCGCATGTTGGTGGAAGTGCAATGGTGTTGGGAATGATCAGTTACAGCGGAAGGAGTCAATTGGTTCACATTTAATGCGCCACGATACGTCAATGAAATTCTTCGACCCCATGTCCTTCCACTTTTGGCTACCCAAAGTTCAGTGTTTCAACAGGACAATGCCAGACCCCATTGTGCACGGTTGACCACGCATTTCCTGGCTGCCAACAACATTCTCACACTTCTCTGGCCATCCCTGTCTTCAAATATGAGTCCGATTGAGCACGTGTGGGATGAGGTGAATAGACGTGTTTGTCGCCAAGACGTTGCTCCAGCCAATCGTTGTGATCTGTTCCAGGCACTCCAGGAACGAACGAACGAACTAACGAACGAACAAACTTTATTTTAAAAGGGTAACAAATTGGGCACGCAGGCCCGTCTTACATTCGGCCCTTTCAATCACTCATCTTTCATTCATCAAATGTGTATGTTACATTAACATAGGGGAAAAAACATTGTGAAATGATTGTGTAAGCATAAACAATGCATATTACGCATGATACATTCACATGAGAAAAAAAGAAAAAAAAAACATTATCAAATGAAAGTTGTAAACATAAAAAGTGCATATTGCAATGTTGTGAGACACATCCCCCATCCACCTACATATCCCGCAGCCACCAACACATCCCCCACCCACCAAACCTCCCCCACCAATCCACACATACCTCTACCCACCCATACAGAACCAGGCAAACATACATGCCTCCACCCACCCACTGATCCCCCACCCACACACATTTCCCCACCCACACACACACACACACACATCCTCACACACCAAGAAGAAGAAGAAGAAGAAGAAGAAGAAGAAGAAGAAGAAGAAGAAGAAGAAGAAGAAGAAGAAGAAGAAGAAGAAGAAGAAGAAGAAGAAGAAGAAGAAGAAGAAATCACACACACATACCCCCGCCAACCCACACATCCCGCACCTATCCACATACATATCCCGCACTCTCACAATTTTCACCACCCACCCACACCACATCAGCCAACCTACACCCACTCAGCCACCCAATATTCGGCACCTCTCAACTACACATCCCCACCTATACACACATCTCCACCAATAAACACATCTCCCCACCTGCCCACACATATCCCCCACCCATAAACACCCAAAAACACACACCTCCCACCCACCCACACCCCGCCACCCACATATAACCCACCCATATAACTCTCACACACATCTCCTCACAACTACACACCTCCCCCACCCATACACTCATCCCTCACACACATCCACCCACTCACGTACTCATCCATCAACCACTCACACCCACACATCACCCACGCGCCCATCAACACATGCATCTCTCATCTACCTCCCACCCATCCACACCCCAACCACCCAGCCAAACACACATCCCCCATCCTCGCATACATCCTTTAATCACCTGCACATCCCACACCTCCCCCACCTCTCACACATCTCCCCTCAAACACAAAACTCCACCCATAAACACATCCCCTCCCACACACATCCCCCACATACATTCCCCATACACATCCCCGCCCAAACATCTCCCCACTCACTCACACATCCTCCACCTACAAACATCCTCACCACCCACACATACATCCTCCACCCACTCATATTCACCCCATCCACACTCACACACTCCCACCCACACAGACATATCCCATTCACAGACACCCCCACACCCATTACACACCCATCCCCCAACCCACACAATCTCCTACACACCCATTCACCCACCCAAACACACATTCCCTACTCACCCTCCCAACCCACCAACACCCACATACTTCCAACTATCCTCTCAACCCCCCCCCCCCCTCCACCACACACACATATATCCCTCAAACACACATACATCCACCACCGACTACACATCCCTTCACACATCCACATATCACCCATTAACCCATACACATCCCCCACACACAACCCCTCCACACATACATTCCCCCACACCCCCACACACACACACACATATCCCTCACATACACACCCATACACACATCCTCACATCTAGACACATACATGATGCCTCACATGATCACTGAAACTAATAAGAACAAACGCCCACACTTTACACACAACTGAGACACTGACGATTGTCGTGAGAATACTCGCAATTGCAAAATTGGGGAAAAAATTGTACATATACATTATGTAGCGTAAAAAATTAGTGATGCAAATCAACTCTCTCTTTTCTCTTTCTCTCTCTCTCTCTCTCTCTCTCTCTCTCTCTCTCTCTCTCTCTCTCTCTCTCTCTCTCTCTCTCTCTCTCTCTCCCACTCACTAACTCTCTCACTCACATCACAGTAATGTTATATTATACATGATAAAATCAAGTGGCATACAAAATGATAAGATGAGAATAAACAAAATAAATATGGAATGGCATGTTACAGGACAATCAAGTGGCATACAAAATGATACCTCGTAATATGAAAGATGAGAATACATAAAAAATATGGAATAGTATGTTACATGACATGCGTGGACTCAACTCTCTCTCCCTCTCTCTCTCTCTCTCTCTATCTCTCTCTCTCTCTCTCTCTCTCTCTCTCTCTCTCTCTCTCTTTACATACACACACTCTCACACTCATTCTCTCTCTCTCTCTCTCTCTCTCTCTCTCTCTCTCTCTCTCTCTCTCACACACACTCACTAACTCTCTCACTTACTCTACAGTAATTTACATGAATTCATTTTATGCATGTTAAAATCAAGTGCATCAAAATGATAATATGAAAATGAGAATACACAAAACAAATGGAACATGCCAGTCGATAATCGATGCAAGAGGAGGCCACACACCATACTCACGGGAAAGCCCGTATGCCAAAAATCTCTCGTGATCCAGATGAAAACAACTGTCAATTGATTGTCTGAACCCTAAGGTATGCTTGTGTGCAATTTGAACAATTAACTCATTATATTAAAACAATTATCGAATATCAAAATTATGGCTATGTATGTGCCTTCGACAGCTATGCGTTTCTTTTTTTTTTTTTTTTTTTTTTTGAACAGTATAATTCAGTACGCAACATCTGTAATTACGAGGGCGAGTCATTAAGTAAGTCACACAGTTCTGTGGGATGGTATGTAAATATAGTTGGTGTTTTCTACAGGTGTCATTAGGTGACAGCAACATCAAACTTTATATTCCCGTTCGTCAAGTGGCGCTAGGTGTCTCATGCGCATGCGCATCGTATAAACAAAATGGCGACTGTACTACGGCGTGTACAACCAAAGAGTAACGTGCTGGTGTGCGGTTGTTTGTTTCTTTTTTTTTAATTGGGGGGGGGGCGTGCAAAAGGACTGCCTGCAAAGGACATTCATAAGGAAATGCTTCCTGTTTATGCTGACAAATGTTTGTCCCTTAAAGCGGCGCATAACTGAGTAGAAAAATTTTCTCAAGGACGCTCTAAAATTGTTGA
>OY992883.1:53081796-53313007 GCA_963921405.1 Cepaea hortensis | reverse complement strand
ATAGAGGCCGGTCGTTCAGAAAGCAATGGCAAACTACTGAACGTAACACTTGCCTAGTACATCAACAGCAGCTGAAAATGCTGGTGTTGACTGCAACGTCCCGTAAGGGATACGCAACACAATTTAAAAAATCGACGCTTTCTGCTCTCTGTTTCAGTTAACATTGCCTTATCGATATCAAGCCTTTCTGCCTGATGTTCTATTGAACATTGCCTTAGTGGTATCCACCCTTTCTGCGCTCTTTTCCAATTAACATTATTTCAGTGGTATTGTTTGCTTGATGCCCTATTACACATTACCACACTGGTATCATGCCTATCTGCTTGATGTTCCAATGAACATTACCACACTCATGAATCAAAAAAGCCAATGCTCATTTCGCCGTGACGTATTCCCCCATAGATGCCATGCTGTTGTTGGGATTTATTTGAATGTTGGCTTGTTAATGTAGAACAACGACAGACACACTTGTAACTCTGGTTGATCACAGCTGAGAAGACTCTATAACACACGCTTCGCAGTGCCCATATTAACTTTATTTGGTAACTCACGGTGAATCACATTCCATCACTAACCATGTCTGATTCATGCGCGATACTGCAAGCCGATGTTTACATGCAAGGCAATCTGTCCTGGATTCCCTAGCTATCTTGTGGCCCCTGTCGTCATAGTATTAGTTGTCAACTTAACGCTGTCAACGCTAGAATGTCAGAGAATAAAATGGAAAACGTGTACAACTTACAATGGTATTTGTCCTGAATGAACACAATTATCACCTCGGCGCTGGCTGTTCGAAAGCCTATCGGCATCTATCGTTTCTTTCACTAGCCCAGTGGTACCTTGTGGGATATTCTCGATGGCTGTAGAAACTAGTTTGTTCTTCCATTCCCACTAGAAACTGAGCAGAATGCATCTTCCGTCAATCACTGAGATCGTAGTCATGGTTAGATGTTAACGGATCTCCTTGCCGAATATATTCTCAGTGTAATCACAGACTGACCTTACATCTTATCACGTGATTTTAGAGACCAATCCTCCGTGTTTCTTGATCGTCGTTCAACTTACCGCCTGTCTTATTCCTGTCGTGAACTGTAATCTGTTACTGTTTATCCGTTACTGTTGTTTTAACCCTCTCTGATGCTGCTAATATTTTTCGTCACTGCCGCGTCTTATGTTAACTCTATTTCGGTTACCTTCTAGTCATGGCATTAGGTATCATGCTTTTCTATCTGATGATCCAATGCACCTGAGTGATATCAAGCCTTTCTGTCAGATCTTTCAATGAACATTATCTCAGTGATATCAAGCCTTTCTGCCTGATGACGCAATGAACATTACCTGAATGATATTAAGCCTTTCTGTCAGATGATCCAATGAACAATACCTCAGTGACATGAAGCCTTTCTGTCAGATGTGTCAATGAACAATACCTCAATGGTATCAAGACTTTCTGTCTGATGACGCAATGAACATTACCTCAGTAATATCAAGCATTTCTGTCAGATGATCCAATGAACAATACCTCAGTGACATGAAGCCTTTCTGTCAGATGTGTCAATGAACAATACCTCAATGGTATCAAGCCTTTCTGCCTGATGACGCAATGAACATTACCTCAGTGATATTAAAGACTTTTGACTCGGAAGCATACGTAGCCACTAGCTTAAATTAGCAATAGTTTTCTATTCCTTGGCACTCGCGGTTTCGATCGTTCTAAATATACAAGGCTAACACAATGTACCCACAACGCTTCAAGAAGAGTAAGACGGTCTTTACTTCTACTTACCGAATACCCAATGCTCCGCGCACGAAAACATGGTCTGGAGGGTGGGTAAGGGTGTCTGTCTTTGGATCATCAATTTTCCAAATGACTGAGGCTTGTTGAGGCGCCACACTGCTGCGCCGCAATAATGTGGAAGTTGTTATATAGAGAAGAATCGAATGCTCTCAGGGATTAAGGATCCAAACATGACATGTCTGATTTATTTTGTTACGTGCCTTCTGGTCCCATTGTGTCTAAACTTAGCCCGTAATCCTTTGTGGAACAGGAATATGCAGCGCGACTCAAACAATTACTAGTACACTTCAAATATTCATAAACTAGTGTCTGGGTAGAATAAGCGGACTAAAATGGTCTCAGAGAATCATCAACCCTGAGCTCAGGAACAGAACTAGAAAGTTTAGTTTAGTTTAGTCGACGGATCAACATCACGGCACACGGGTGTAACCCATAAGTGATCCGGTTTACTCCTAACTGAAGCCTGAGTCCGGAGAAACTCAGCTCAATGCACGAGCTCTGTAGCACCGGCTAGGATCCTGAAATACTTTGGGTAGATTTTTAACTCGATAGTTTGCCCGGGCAGCGCCGTTATGCTACTCTTTTTCGGTTTCCAACTGCCAAGGGTTGCTTTACGTGTGCACAGTACACACGAGCGTCCGATCTCACTACCGAGAGACTAGGGGAAATTTTGTTACTAGAAGTCCACGTGAAAAAATCCCGACCCTCACCGGGGCTTGAACCCGGAACCTCCAGCACTCGAGGCGGTCACCATACCTAGAGACCACTCAGAGCACTGTTAGAACTAGACAGATTACATCGAATCAAGAGGCGAGGAAACGACGCTGGCTTGAAAGAAAACTCAGTGAGAAAACCTGATAATAGTGTCACTAGAAAGACCTTTCTCTGGAACCTACGGATCGAAAGAAATAGATACAACTTTAAAATAAAATCAAGAGATGAGGATTAGAAACAGTGGTCAACCAAATGAGGAGCGCCTGGAGCGAGCTGCATCAGAACAAGTTTTAAAAGAACAAGAAGATCGGCTTCATTGCACCGGGTTTTTATCCCACATGGCTCGGTCTCACTCCGCAGGGCGACCTGCAGAAATCGTCGCACAAAGCTCCAGCGACGACCCCCAGGAGTCTCCGTAAAAGTTGTTCTCATGAACAGAACGACATAGGCCGGAATCGAACCCAAACTTTCGGCGTGCAAGGCAGTGGGCTGACCACTTCGCAGCGGAGACTCCCTAGTTGCATAACATAGACAAAATAAGGCTGGGTGCGAGCTGGTTGAGGACCATACCTTCCAATGGGGGATAGAGGGCAAAGAAGAGAAAAGACATGCTGCTCTACTCTGATTTGACAAATCCTCTAAGTTCAACTAAGTTATATTTCTGCAATCTTTGAGAACATACACGAGAATTCCTTCCTGCTGATTATATGATTACTTATAAAATTAGTTATGATAGTCGCAGATGCCTGTATTGTCATTGTCAGTTGTAATTCAGATTTTCTTGTAGTTAATATCACTGCCATAAATGTAATTTAGTTTAATATTGTGCATGTGAAGCTTATGTTGAAGCTTAGAACATGTGACGTTAACGTTGTGCCGAAGTCACTTCAAGTAATAAGGCTGTGGATATAATTATTAAAACTGCAATGTATTTGAATAATGAAGACAGAAACAATATATTGCATTATTTATTGCCTGGGGTATCTCTCTGTATCTCGCCCGGTGCGTCCTACAGAAGAAAGTTCAACATGTAATGATGTAGCACAATGAATTATTTCAACCACAAAACAAAAAATTCATTGTCATTTGTTTAAATGTCACCACTGTAATTTTTTAGATGCTATCATAACTTTTTTGTTGACATAATTATTGTTCACTCGCCAAAAGCCCAGCTTCTCAGCGATGGACTATAGTCTGTTTTTTTTTTTTTTTTTTTTGCCCCAATACAAACATCCATATCTCAGTAACCAACTGAGATAAACTTATGAGATTTAGTATATAACCTTATCATTATGTCCACCCAACAACAACAAAATTTGTTCTGGAGATTTTACAGCAGATTTCAAAGTTTGTTTATATACGGTATATAATTTACGGGTCTGAGATGAAATTCATAATTTTAAATGTATTACAGTGTAGCCAGACAATCAGCGCTCAGTGTTGTTCAAACTAGGACTGTTCAGAGGTGTCTCAAAATGTGGGTTATTTCATGAAACCTGATTAATATGTTGTTGTTTTACTTTTTAAATCTTACCACTTATCGCTAACATTGAAATGTGTGAATATTTTTCAATGGGGTTGAATGCGAAATTATACACTTCAAAGAATCGCTATGAAGTTGTACACATATTTTTGTCAAGGAGCTGATCGCAGGAAACTGTTTTATACTGTTACAAATTCCGAAAAAAGAACAATGCATGCATTGGGTTTGAGTAAACGATGGGTGCAAGAATCTGAAATTAAACCACCACGCAATAACCAAACGGTAGGTAGAAAGATTATTGTAGACAGCTTTGACAAAGATGTCATAAGGCGAGCTATTATCAAAATGTTTTTAAATGTTACTTGATATACGACAGGGTCGACTTCATTGCACCGGGTTCTATCCCATATGGCTCGGTCTCTTTCCGCAGCGCGGAAAGCATCGCACAAAGCACGAACTCCGCAGCTCTAGCGACGACCCACATAAGTCTCCGAAAAATTTAACTCGTGAACCGAAGAATGCGGCCCGGAATCGAAACCACGACCTTTGGAGCCCGAATCAAAAGGCTTGACCACTTCGTCAAGGAGACTCCTAAAATTATAACAATTTTGGATTTTATATCCAGGATTATCCAGCATTATAAAAATGCTGGATGCCAAAGAAACAGTGACTGTAAGAAAACTTAGGGTTTGGTTCAGAAAGAACAATAACATAGAGCTATCCAAAACAACTTTGTGGAAAATTATAAGGACATTATCTTCACTATTTGAAAGTACAAGGGCGGTAGAAATAATCTTTGCGAGCAACCGCATTTAGGAGCCATGAGAAGCAGATACCTACGTGAAATAAGGGAAATGCGCAAAGAAAATTATAGCACAGTATGTTTGGATGAAATGTGGATCAATGCGCACCACAGAAGTGATAAGGAATGGCAATAAGTGGATGGACAGATAAAGCGATATGTGCCCAGTAGTATAGGACAGCCTTTGGTCATGGCCCATGCTGGTAATACGCATAATGGCTTACAACAGAATGCTGGGCTCGTGTTCGTATCAAAGCATACAGACAATAGGGATTATCATAATAAGATGAATGGTAATGTATTTAGAGATTGGCTCGAGAATACTGTGCTTCCATCCCTAGATAGACCGTCGTGTCCAATTATGGACAATGCATGCTATCAATGTTGTTGCCCAAGAAGACAAATTACCTACGGCATCGAGCACAAAGGGAGCAATAAAGATATGACTCCGAATGGAAAACATACCATTTCCAGAAACGTATTTCTAGCTAGAATTGTTGTCCCTTGTAAAACAGACGCCAAAAAGCAAGAAATATCAAATCGACAAGTTGATAGAAGAGCATCGTCATGGGTACTTGAGACCTCCGCCGTACTATTCTCATTTTAACCCTATAGAACTTGTATGGGCTAAAATTAAAGGACAGATGGCAGCTGACAATACTATATTCAAATTGGCTGACGTCAGGATACTAATCCAGTCCGCGCTATTAAATATTGATAAAAGTTACTGGAAAAATGTGAGGACCATGTGTTGAAAGAGGAAGAGGATTATTGGAGAAAGGATGGATTGAATTTTATGCAACCGAGAGAAGTCATCAACCTACTGGAATCGTCCGACACAGATTAAGATTTGAATAGATCGCAGACCTTAATCCACGTGCACACCAACTGGGATATTTTGCTACAAATATTCAAAAGAATTGCAGGCCCTAAACATTACAGCAACAGCATAAGGTCAATGGCAACAGATTGTATTCCACAGTGATGAATTTTCAATTCCGCAAGCCCTCAGCGGTGACAAACAACTGTATTGAAAAAACACACACACACACTAAACGCATTGAATACCAACAGAAGAGTAATATTGTGGTGGAAACTGACATATTGTGGCATAACAAGAAACGTGAGAGCAAACACGTTGTCAAATTAGGGGACAACACACGTGCATACGAATCAATCTATAAACTTCAATGAAAAGAGGACCAACATCTTGGTCGTTAAGAAGAAAGCCCACTACAGAGACACTGACAACTATTTTCATAGTGCAAAACAGGTAATCATGTTCCGTCTCTGAACGGTAAACAGCAGAGTAGACAATCTTTCACGAAGACTCAAAGCGGGTCTGTTACCCATGTGTACGTGTGAACAAACTACACAGACAGCTGAACAGATCCATAAAAATGGAAACATGATGACTAAATTGCGGTATCATTTCTGGTCACTCCATACGCACATTAACGCACAGCTATCTGGAAGCTTTCACGAACTCAGTATAAAAAGCTAACATGAATACTTGTATACACTTTATTAACCAGCAGCTGAAGAAACAAGAAGGAAATGAAAAATAAGGTAAGAAATATATTCCTTGTACTTTCCTGTTAATTTACAAATTATTTACCCCATGCCTCTGTAAATTCTCTGTCTTTACTAATATTACACATTTCACCCCTCTCGGGATTCTCCGTGGTGAAGTGGTCAAGCCGTCTGACTCGGGCTTCGAAGGTTGTATGTTCGATTCCGGGCCGCGTCCTTCATTTCACGGGTGCATTTTTTCGGAGACTCCTGAGGGTCGTCGCCTGGAGGTACGGAGTTCGTGCTTTGTGCGACGCTTTCCGCGCTGCGGAAAGAAACTGAGCCATATGGGATAAAAACCCGGTGCAATGCAGCCGACCCTGTAGACTTTTAAGCTACTTCTTTCATTGCACCCACTCCCATGCGAATTCAGATACACCTTGTGTGTCATCTGAATTGGAGGAGCGTCCATTACTGTAAACATAAATTTGTTAGCGAGAAATCACTAGTTTTTCCGCAAAACATCAAAGAAATGTCGCCGCTTTCTATGATTTAAGTTGCTTTTGGACCTATCAAAGACATATTCCTTGGGTGGGGGTAATTATAAGACGGCTGGAAAAATTTCATAACGATGCAACAGTTTTCAAAATAATTGATCGTGAATGAAGGCATTCTTTTCGACATATATATATATATATATATATATATATATATATATATATATATATATATATATATATATATATATATATATATATATATATATATATATATATAATGTCTTTGTTTCAGCGTGTTTTTCGATAGTGAAGAAGTAACTACTGGCTGCTACCACGGAAACTGTTGTTGTTTTTGTCTTTATTTTGATGCTTTATACTGTGCCTTTTCATTTGCGATTGATCATATCTTAGGATCTTATCCGTCTAGAATAATTACTATTGCAAAATTACAGGATTTCGACAATGTGAGCGCGATAGACATACGGTCACAGGAAGGATTCAATAATAAACACTGAAATATCAGCTGTTGGAGTACCCGAGAGGTCATTGAAATAGTTTGAACTATAAATCCTCGTCTATCTATTGACACTGATGACGTAGAGAATGGGGCGTATCAACAGAAGAGGTGGACTAGAGACATTAGCCTCACGAGGGACACATACAGGCACAAGAGACAGGGGGAAATACACACACACACACACACACACACATGCAGACAGACAGATAGAGAGAGAGACTGGCAGACAGACAGACAGAGACACTGAGAGAGAGAGAGAGAGAGAGAGAGAGAGAGAGAGAGAGAGAGAGAGAGAAAGAGAGAGAGAGAGGCAGAAAAACAGACAGAGAGAGAGATAGGAAGACGAACAGACATAGACACACATAGAAAGAGAGAGACAGACAGACACACAGAGAGAGGGACAGAGAGAGAGACCGAGAGAGAAAGAGAGAGAGACAGACAGACATACACATACAGAGAGAGAGAGAGAGAGAGAGAGAGAGAGAGAGAGAGAGAGACGGAGGGAGGGGGAGAGCTGTGAAATGCTTCTGTACAAGACGAAGAAAAAGAGGTGGAGGAGGAGGAGTAGGAGGAGGAAGGTCAAAGAGGAGGAGGAAGAAGAGGAATAATAATAATAATAATAATAATAATAATAATAATAATAATAATAATAATAATAATAAAAATAATAGAAGAAGAAGAAGAAGAAGAAGAAGAAGAAGAAGAAGAAGAAGAAGAAGAAGAAGAAGAAGAAGAAGAAGAAGAAGAAGAAGAAGAAGAAGAAGAAGAAGAAGAAGAAGAAGAAGAAGAAGAAGAAGAAGAAGAGGCTGCTTTGTATAAAGTAACTGTTCCTGAAAGTACTACGGCGGCTAGCTTGACACCGAGTGTGATACTTCCATCATGGTACCCTTACAACCATGGTTTATGGGTTACTTTGATATTTTTCAGCAGACGATATAGTTACATTTTTTAGTCTAAATGTATTCTTATAACGTTTGTTACTGTCAATTAAATATTCTTTTAACACTGAAATAAGCTTGCTTCTTCAATGCTGCTCTCTTGCGTATATTTAGCTATTACCCTACACGTCTTGATGTTTCTTTAATGGTTCGTTTGTGCCGGGTCTTCATTAACTATACTGTTCACACACACACACACACACAAAAGAAACGCATACTTATCCGAGGGTGCGTTTGTATGAGTTTGTAAGTAAGATTTGGTGATAGGGTATATAACAACCAGCCTCAAATGTTCTTTACAGTGTCACATGCACGTGTTGACATGAATTGCTTTCGATTTTGTAATCGTTACAATTCAGTGGTCAATTCTGTTTATGACCAAATGTTTACTACAGCTTATGATGCGCGCACGTGAAAGCAACAATATTTGGGGTGAACACTATTCAATGACTACGCAACTGAAACCCTATAAAAGGATAACGCTACACAAAACAATTCAGTTCATTTTCAAGCAAACATCTATGGCACATCCATCGATAAATTTAAGGAACATTGCTATTGGCCTACTGTATGTAGGCGAAAGTCAAAGTCAGGTTGCCAGGCATCTAACCGTGCATCAGAGTATCATCAGTCGACTTTGGCACCGGTTCCAAGCCTCTGGCTCAGTTGAAGACCGGCATCGCAGTGGACGACCCAGAGTGGCAATAGCAGCGGTTGCTCGCTTTATACGGCTTCGTCATCTCAGAAACAGGTTTACATCTTTCTCAACTGCCCAGCCATTGCCTGCAGGACGTCATGTGTCTGATCAAACTCCTCACGATACTGGACTTCGGGCACAACGACCTTATCGTGGACCTGTGCTTACACGCCACCATCGCCAAAATCGATTTCTTTGGGCTAACCAGCATCGTCCTTGGGCAGCAGACAACCAAGATGTGGAGATGTGTCTGGTTTAGTGACGAATCTTTCTTTTTGTTTCAGCGGAGAAGGATCTACCGTGAGTGAAATGAACGTTTTGTCCACAATTGCGGTAATGAATCTCCACCGCATGTTGGTGGAAGTGCAATGGTGTTGGGAATGATCAGTTACAGCGGAAGGAGTCAATTGGTTCACATTTAATGCGCCACGATACGTCAATGAAATTCTTCGACCCCATGTCCTTCCACTTTTGGCTACCCAAAGTTCAGTGTTTCAACAGGACAATGCCAGACCCCATTGTGCACGGTTGACCACGCATTTCCTGGCTGCCAACAACATTCTCACACTTCTCTGGCCATCCCTGTCTTCAAATATGAGTCCGATTGAGCACGTGTGGGATGAGGTGAATAGACGTGTTTGTCGCCAAGACGTTGCTCCAGCCAATCGTTGTGATCTGTTCCAGGCACTCCAGGAACGAACGAACGAACTAACGAACGAACAAACTTTATTTTAAAAGGGTAACAAATTGGGCACGCAGGCCCGTCTTACATTCGGCCCTTTCAATCACTCATCTTTCATTCATCAAATGTGTATGTTACATTAACATAGGGGAAAAAACATTGTGAAATGATTGTGTAAGCATAAACAATGCATATTACGCATGATACATTCACATGAGAAAAAAAGAAAAAAAAAACATTATCAAATGAAAGTTGTAAACATAAAAAGTGCATATTGCAATGTTGTGAGACACATCCCCCATCCACCTACATATCCCGCAGCCACCAACACATCCCCCACCCACCAAACCTCCCCCACCAATCCACACATACCTCTACCCACCCATACAGAACCAGGCAAACATACATGCCTCCACCCACCCACTGATCCCCCACCCACACACATTTCCCCACCCACACACACACACACACACATCCTCACACACCAAGAAGAAGAAGAAGAAGAAGAAGAAGAAGAAGAAGAAGAAGAAGAAGAAGAAGAAGAAGAAGAAGAAGAAGAAGAAGAAGAAGAAGAAGAAGAAGAAGAAGAAGAAATCACACACACATACCCCCGCCAACCCACACATCCCGCACCTATCCACATACATATCCCGCACTCTCACAATTTTCACCACCCACCCACACCACATCAGCCAACCTACACCCACTCAGCCACCCAATATTCGGCACCTCTCAACTACACATCCCCACCTATACACACATCTCCACCAATAAACACATCTCCCCACCTGCCCACACATATCCCCCACCCATAAACACCCAAAAACACACACCTCCCACCCACCCACACCCCGCCACCCACATATAACCCACCCATATAACTCTCACACACATCTCCTCACAACTACACACCTCCCCCACCCATACACTCATCCCTCACACACATCCACCCACTCACGTACTCATCCATCAACCACTCACACCCACACATCACCCACGCGCCCATCAACACATGCATCTCTCATCTACCTCCCACCCATCCACACCCCAACCACCCAGCCAAACACACATCCCCCATCCTCGCATACATCCTTTAATCACCTGCACATCCCACACCTCCCCCACCTCTCACACATCTCCCCTCAAACACAAAACTCCACCCATAAACACATCCCCTCCCACACACATCCCCCACATACATTCCCCATACACATCCCCGCCCAAACATCTCCCCACTCACTCACACATCCTCCACCTACAAACATCCTCACCACCCACACATACATCCTCCACCCACTCATATTCACCCCATCCACACTCACACACTCCCACCCACACAGACATATCCCATTCACAGACACCCCCACACCCATTACACACCCATCCCCCAACCCACACAATCTCCTACACACCCATTCACCCACCCAAACACACATTCCCTACTCACCCTCCCAACCCACCAACACCCACATACTTCCAACTATCCTCTCAACCCCCCCCCCCCCTCCACCACACACACATATATCCCTCAAACACACATACATCCACCACCGACTACACATCCCTTCACACATCCACATATCACCCATTAACCCATACACATCCCCCACACACAACCCCTCCACACATACATTCCCCCACACCCCCACACACACACACACATATCCCTCACATACACACCCATACACACATCCTCACATCTAGACACATACATGATGCCTCACATGATCACTGAAACTAATAAGAACAAACGCCCACACTTTACACACAACTGAGACACTGACGATTGTCGTGAGAATACTCGCAATTGCAAAATTGGGGAAAAAATTGTACATATACATTATGTAGCGTAAAAAATTAGTGATGCAAATCAACTCTCTCTTTTCTCTTTCTCTCTCTCTCTCTCTCTCTCTCTCTCTCTCTCTCTCTCTCTCTCTCTCTCTCTCTCTCTCTCTCTCTCTCTCTCCCACTCACTAACTCTCTCACTCACATCACAGTAATGTTATATTATACATGATAAAATCAAGTGGCATACAAAATGATAAGATGAGAATAAACAAAATAAATATGGAATGGCATGTTACAGGACAATCAAGTGGCATACAAAATGATACCTCGTAATATGAAAGATGAGAATACATAAAAAATATGGAATAGTATGTTACATGACATGCGTGGACTCAACTCTCTCTCCCTCTCTCTCTCTCTCTCTCTATCTCTCTCTCTCTCTCTCTCTCTCTCTCTCTCTCTCTCTCTCTTTACATACACACACTCTCACACTCATTCTCTCTCTCTCTCTCTCTCTCTCTCTCTCTCTCTCTCTCTCTCTCTCACACACACTCACTAACTCTCTCACTTACTCTACAGTAATTTACATGAATTCATTTTATGCATGTTAAAATCAAGTGCATCAAAATGATAATATGAAAATGAGAATACACAAAACAAATGGAACATGCCAGTCGATAATCGATGCAAGAGGAGGCCACACACCATACTCACGGGAAAGCCCGTATGCCAAAAATCTCTCGTGATCCAGATGAAAACAACTGTCAATTGATTGTCTGAACCCTAAGGTATGCTTGTGTGCAATTTGAACAATTAACTCATTATATTAAAACAATTATCGAATATCAAAATTATGGCTATGTATGTGCCTTCGACAGCTATGCGTTTCTTTTTTTTTTTTTTTTTTTTTTTGAACAGTATAATTCAGTACGCAACATCTGTAATTACGAGGGCGAGTCATTAAGTAAGTCACACAGTTCTGTGGGATGGTATGTAAATATAGTTGGTGTTTTCTACAGGTGTCATTAGGTGACAGCAACATCAAACTTTATATTCCCGTTCGTCAAGTGGCGCTAGGTGTCTCATGCGCATGCGCATCGTATAAACAAAATGGCGACTGTACTACGGCGTGTACAACCAAAGAGTAACGTGCTGGTGTGCGGTTGTTTGTTTCTTTTTTTTTAATTGGGGGGGGGGCGTGCAAAAGGACTGCCTGCAAAGGACATTCATAAGGAAATGCTTCCTGTTTATGCTGACAAATGTTTGTCCCTTAAAGCGGCGCATAACTGAGTAGAAAAATTTTCTCAAGGACGCTCTAAAATTGTTGATGAAATCCGATCTAGTCGTCCTGTTAAGATTGCTACAGAAGCATCCGTGCAGCGGGTGGAAGAGATGATTAGAGATGACAGACGAGTATCGATAGACTCTGTAGCATCTGCAATAGGGTGCCCACATGGTTCAGCATACAGCATAATGCATGATCGATTGAAATTTAAGAAAGTGTGCTCAAGGTGGGTACCTAGACGATTGAAGGAGGAACACAAAATGAACCGATTTGGCCTGTCCTTACATCATCTCTGTCAATACGAAGATGAAGGAGAAGACATGCTTAACAGGACTGTTACTGGGGACGAATCATGGGTGCATCATTACCAGCCAGAATCAAAGCGTGCTTCAATGCAATGGAAACATCCTTCTTCGCCTTGTGTCCAAAAATTCAAGGTTACACCATCAGCAGGGAAGGTTATGCTGACAGTGTTCTGGGATTGTCAAGGAGTGCTTTTAACCAATTTCAAGAAGAAAGGTGACTATGTGAATTCTGAATCGTACTGTGCAGTTCTATCGATGCTTCATGATGCAATTCGATTATAACGACCAGGACTGCTGACTAGAGGAGTATTACTTCTTCATGACAATGCCAGACCACACACGGCTCGATTAACTCAGGAGAAAATTAACCAACTAAGGTGGGAAGTTCTGGAACATCCACCTTACAGCCATGACTTAGCCGCTAGCGATTTACACCTTTTTGGTCCACTGAAAACCCACCTTGGCGGGAGACATTTCGCGAATGACGCCGAAGTTGAACTGAAGTGAAAACGTGGTTTAGACAACAGAGCACGCAGTTCTATGGAGCCGGTTTGGGAGGACTGATAAAACGATGGGGTAAGTGCATCAATGTTGGTGGAAATTATGTTGAGAAAAAAGGGACAATGTGTGTATAAAAATAAACTGTTTTCCAGTTGTTATCATATTTAGTTATTTTTCTACAATCATTTGTGACTTACCTATTGACTTCCCCTCGTCGATGCTTACTTTATCGGTTATTTGAGTTACATATTTTACAAATGTGGAATGTAGTAACGTGTAAACGTCGATGGTATCCATACATATAGGGGTCAGTCAGGGGTGGGTGCTATCCTTGGGCCTGAGTTTCAGATATGTGGAAGTTACAGATTCATGACACTAGCCCCTCACCAGCTGTAGAATTTGCTAGATATAATAAACACCAAAAGCCAACAATACTGGCTAGAAATTGGTGGTAAATTAGTTTCTGACGCTAAAAGGAAAGACAATCCATCAGGTGACATGCACAATCCGCCAGCCACGCGCTCCGAAGGTCGTGGGTTCGTGTACGGATTTCATGATTCAATTTACGAGTGCAATTTTATCGGAGACGCCTGGGGATCGTCGCTGAAGATACGGAGTTCGTGCTCTGTGTCGCGCTTCTAGCAGAACGCTTTGTAGAAAGAAACTGAGCCATATGAGATAGAAACCGATGCAATGAAGTTAACACTCCTGTCTTTAAAATCCTTTGAACGCTTTTATAAATAATGGTGGACTGGTAGAAATATCGGGCCGAATCTATCTGGACAAAACAAATGCAAGGAATGGTACATGCCACTTATAGATTACAAACTGAAATTCAGACTCTTGAAATGCTATGTGTATTCAACAACTTTCTATGTAGTGGAAACACGGACCATGATTAAAAGATAAAGCATAAATTAGGACAATTTGAAGTTCTGGTCTACAGAAGACTGGAGCGAGTAGATTCGATGGAAAAATAAGAAAGTTCCAAAAATATATCTATATAAACATAGCACTACTTAAGGAAATTAATATGAGATCGCCGAGGTGAGTTGATTACACCACACGACATGAAAATCAAAGTGCGGTCGGGATAGCCTCTAACACAGTGGTTCTCAAACTTTTTTTGCCCATGCACCCCTTCACCATATGTACAGAATGTCATTCCCCCCTTTCGTATTTCTTCCCTATAACCCCCCCCCCCCCCCTCGCCCCTAAACAGTATACGTAAATACAGAAGCTAAATTTAATAACACATACTAGAACAAGTCTAGACGTCTACATAAACGCGATTTTCAGGTCTACTTACGTTATAAAACGAATTTCAGGAGGGCGAGAAGTACTGAATCGAAAAATATGGAGGGAAAAACAATATCAAGTAAACGGTTCTTGTATTAACGCGATCTTGAAATAATCTTAATTCCCCCCTCCCCTCCCCCCCCCCCACCTCCCGATCTGGAAACCCTAAGATTCCCCCCTGGGGGAGGGGGAAGGAATTCCCCACCGATTGAGAACCACTGCTCTAACAGAAAGTACAACGAAGGCCCATAACCGAAACGTCTGGAGATAAATTACTGCTTACGTCCCTTCAGGTGTATGTTCACGTGATGGTGGTGCTTGCGTGTTCCAATGACCCCAAAAGCTGTTCCGACATTAGCGCAGCTACTGATTTGGCCTCCCATGTCGGACAGGTCTAGGGATAAGGGCCAGGCGAAGGAAAGCCAACAGGAAAAAGTGATTGTCGAAGTCGGAGGTGATGAGCCACAGGTTTGACGAAACAGTGAGACTCCACTCATTTGATATCTCAAATTAACAGATTCTGTCTCATCTCATCTCATCATGTTCCTCTTGTACCTTGCGGTGTCGAGGTGAAGTATAAACATCGTGAGAGTGCCCGATTATGGGCTTCATGTATTGATATTTCCATGGACTCTGCTATTCCCTCCGTCCAACGTTTACGTGGTCGGCCTCTTCCTCTGTCTCCATCTGGTCTGTGCATCATTGCTTGTTGTGGTATGCTGTTGAATGGTAACCTACCAAACCATTTTACTTGGTGCTTTCTAATAAAATCTAGTGCTGCTATAACCCCAACTTTAGTCCTGATTTCTTCATTTCTGATCTTATCTCGTTTTGATACATTGAATATTCTTCTCAGGAATCTCATTTCTGTTGTTGTGATTTTTCTTTTCTCTTTTTCTGTCATTGTACAGTTTTGGCATTGGTAGCATAGAGTTGGTAGGAAGATTGCGTTGCAAAGTGCTTTCTTAGTAGTTATTGATACATGTTTGTTCTTTAGTATTGGTGGCTTTTGTCCAATGAGTTGGTTTGCCTTATTGCATCTATATTCGATCTCGTCTTCTGATCTGCCATTTGATGATATTATACTTCCTAGGTACTTGAATCTCTTTACTTGTTTCAAGGAATGTTCGTTTAGGTGAATTGTTGTTGTTTTTTCTTCTTTAGTTATAGTCATTACCTCTGTTTTCCTTGTGCTAATTTTCAAGTTATGTTCCCTACACATTTCGGTTAGACTATTCATGTGGTCTTGTAATTCAGCTTCTGAATTTGCTATTAGTGCTTGGTGGTCCGCAAACAGGAGTTCTCTAATGGTTAGATTTGCAGATGGGTCCTCTTCTGTGTTCTCGCCATGCGGCATTCTTGCGGTCTCTGTTTAGCTGATTTCTTTACATATGTTGTCTATATATGTTATGAACAAGAGAAGGGACAGGACATAACCTTGTCGTACTCCAGATCTTATGGTGAAGGGTTCTGAGTGTCCTCCAGTTGCTGTCACTATGCTTTCACTGTTGTTGTATCAGCTTCTACATAGATTTGTTAGATGTGTACTCACTCCATATTGTTTAAGGATTTCCCACAGCTTGTTTCTATTTACTCAATCGAATGCCTTTTCTTGGTCGATAAAGGCTAAGTAGAGTGTTTCACTGAATTTGATTGATTTTTCTATAAGTTGTCTAAGATCATAAATGGCATATGTGCATCCTTTGTTTTTCCTAAATCCAATTCGCTTAGCTGGGGTTCTATAGTAGTTCATAATCTTTTCTCAAGAATTTTGCAAAATATGTTCTCAGTATGACTCAACAGTGAAATGCCTCTGTATTGTGTGCAATCTCTTTTGCTGCCTTTGTTTTTCCAAACTGGGATAATTATAGTGTTTCCCCAGTCTCGCGGTGTCTGTTGTTCTTCCCAAATGTGGTTGAATAGTCTATGTAGCCAAGCTGTCCCTACTTATCTTGCTGCTTTAATTAGTTCATTTGGTATTTTATCTTGTCCCGGTGATTTGTTCAATGGGGCTAACCTGATGGCTTCTATAATTTCTTCTTTCAGAATGTCTGGTTCAAGTTCTTCGGTGGCATCTGTGCAGGTTTCTTGAATTCCTGTGACATCTGATGGGATGTTGAGAAGTTATTCGAAATACTGCTTCCATCTTATTAGGATTTGTTTGTGTTCACGCTCTCCATTTTCGCTGTTAATTATTTCAGTTGGGTCAACGGGTTCTTCTCTGGTTTGCATTGTACTTATCTTTTTGCAGAAGTTTCAAATTTCCTCCTTCTAGTTTTTATTTAGGGTTTCTCCAAACTCTTCCCAGTCTTTTTGTTTTTCCCTCTTTACTATTCTGTTCACATGTCTTCTCGCTATTCTATATTCTATGCAATCACATTCCTGTTTGCTCTTCAACGACTTTTTCTATTTTTCCTTTTTGTCTTTTACCGCTTTCTTTATTTCTGCATTCTACCAACTTGTTATTTTCTGTAACCGTGTTTTTTTTTTTCTTTTTCAGATTCCACATGTTATTTTTGCAGTATTTAAAATGCTTGATATGAACATCTCCCATTCTTCTTCCACTGTTTTTCTTTCTATATGTAATTTTACAAAGAGTTCAGTTAGTCCTTTCTCATAATTTTCCCTTACTGCCTCGTCTTTAAGGTTTTTTAAGTTTACTGATTCGCATGTCATGTATTTTCCTGCTCTTAGTTTTCTTCTTCTGATGGTTCTTATTGTGGCAACGACTGCTTCATGATCTGTGTTTATACTTAAATTGGGCACTGCCCTTGCATCTAATATATTTCTCTTTCTGTTATTTCTTGTTAATAAAATCAATTTGGCTTTTAGTATCTAGATCGTTCCATTTATACCAGGTGTATACTTGTGAGTCTTTATGTTTATAGAATGTGTTTGTTATATTGAGGTAGTTTTGACTGCAAAGCTCTATCAGTATACTTCCGTTATCATTCCTTTCATTATGCTGATCTCCAAATGCTCCCAGATGTTTTTCTATGCCCCCTCTGTTATGTCCTAGTCTTGCATTGAAGTCTCCCATAACTATGATGTTGTCCTGCTTATCTATTTTATTTAGCACGTCATAGATGTCTTCGTAGAATTCCTCGCATTCTTGCTAATTTTTGTTCGTATTACGTGGTGCGTATATTTGTACATATGTTGTAATTGTTTGTTCTTTTATTCTCACTGTCATGATTCTTTCTGATATATATTTTATTTCTAGTATTCCTCTTGCTAGCCGTGTTTCGATGACTATTCCCACACCGTGTCTTGCCCTTTCTTGCTGTTCTACTCCAGAGTAGACAAACGTGTAACTGTGGTGGAGCTTTGTTCTGGTGTCCGCTATTCCAATCAGTCCAATTTTCCTCTCTTCCATTGATTCTATAATCTCTTCTTCTTTACTATTGAAACCACAGACGTTCATTGTACCTATTTTTTGAGTCGCTGATCTATCTCGTAGTCCATTAACTTTGCCGGGTCGATATCCGTTTGGGTCATTCCGTTTATACTTCTTAGTTTTTCTACGAGCAGTATGAAGATCCCCTGCCGGCTTGCTAGGCCAGTCGCAGGTTTAGGACACTAATCTGACCAAAGGTAGTCCATCCCTATGGCGAGCCATAGCCCCATTAGCCCATGACCTCGCGGTCATTGTTTCCCGGTCTGCACCACGTGGAGGTAGGGGTTGACAGATTCTGTGCCAAACAAATAGTAGATTTGGTCAAACAAAAATAAATAACGGAAAATGGGAAGTAGGAGTGGGTCACAGTTATGACTTAAAAGTTGTTAATACGGTAGCAGATTTGTCATATTATAATGCAGTGGCAACATTTCGCCTATCTATAGCCAAAGACAGATACGAGACCCCGCTAAAGACGATTAATCATTCCATGGTGCTCAATCATTTAAAGATAAAACAAAGGTGCTGATCCCGTGAAGCTCCCGAGTCGATGACTCCCACCATTATAAATAAATGATAAATTGCAATTATGTGGCATATCAACACAACGCGTGGAATAGAGAAACTGTCCTAGTTTGGAAAACATTATGTGTCAGAGGCAGACGAAGACGGAGAAAAATTAAATTTTTGTGTGTGTAGCGTATCCCTTACGGGACGTTGCAGTCAACACCAGAATTTTCAGCTGCTATTGATGTACTAGGCAAGTGTTAAGTTCAGTAGTTTGCCATTGCTTTCTGAACGACCAGCCCCTATACCTTTTTCGAAAAAACCAGCACCGCTGTGTTTCGAACCCGAGTATACGGGCTCACAAACCGCGTTCGCAAGCCCTTAGCCACAGAGACGGCTGAAAAAAAAATTAATAGGGATAGCTTAAACAGCTGAGCAACACAAAACGATGTAAACAACTTTAATACTAATAAAATACAGTTAACATAGAAGAGTCCCAAGTCATGAAGGATAATCTCTGTTCTAGACGGCACACGAAGAAGAAGAAGAAGAAGAAGAAGAAGAAGAAGAAGAAGAAGAAGAAGAAGAAGAAGAAGAAGAAGAAGAAGAAGAAGAAGAAGAAGAAGAAGAAGAAGAAGAAGAAGAAGAAGAAGAAGAAGAAGAAGAAGAAGAAGAAGAAGAAGAAGAAGAAGAAGAAGAAGAAGAAGAAGAAGAAGAACAACAACAACAACAACAACAACAACAACAACAACAACAACAACGAGCACAACAACGAGCACAACAACAAGAACTTAATAAAGAACATGAAGAACACAAAAATGAAGGACAAAGTGAGAGGAGGAGAACAAGAACATATTTTATAAATTTAAAAAAAAAAAAAACAAGAAAATAACAAGAACGAGGAAAAAAGAATAAAACGAAGAAAACTATGGAGGCGGAGAAGGACATGAACAAAAAGAACAATTAGAACAAAAAGAACAAAAAAGGAACAAGAACTAGAACAAAAAGAAGAAAGAGAATGTAACCCCGTGTTTATACTATTAAAGTTCAAAGTGCCGTTAAAGAGACAACAGGGCTAATACAGAGAATATATCCTGGGCCACTTTACCATCCACAAACTTCTAGTATGCATTCTATGAGATTGAGCGGCCCTCGAGGGCGTATTGACGGTACACAAGGGACCAGAAAAGCACTGACATTTAAACAGATGACGATTATGTTGATGTGCGACTTCACTATCCTCTGCATCGTCACAACTAACTGCCACAGATACTGTCAACCACAGCAACAACAACAACAAAGACCTTAACAAGAATCTTCCATCCCATTATCTCTTTCTTTGATTCCTTTAAAAAATATATTCTTCCCCAGATAGCTTGTCGTTACTGCCAGATTGAGTACAGCTCGTTTCATGACAACAGGGCTGGCATGCACTTAAGCTTCAACAATTGAAATAGACATATTTGATTGGATGTAAGTAATATGTTGACATGCCCATATATGATGAGTTCCGATGATGAAGCACAAAACTCAATCGCAGCCAAGTCTCATTCATAGGATCGACGGTCTTTATAAACTTATATGCCATTCCTAAAAGCTCAGTGATTCCTAAACTGCTGGGTGGTCTCTGTTGCGGAGTGGTTTAGTATCCTACTTAGCGCTACAATAGTTGTATGTAATTCCGACGTCGCCATTCAGTTAACGAGTGCAGTTTTGTTATTGAAACATCTGGGGGTCGTCGTTGGAGCTCCGGAGTTCGTGCTCTGGACCTTCGACATGCAGTTTGCGGAAAGAATGCCGAGCCATATGGGACAAAACCCCGTGCAATGAAACTGAGCCTCTTGCCTTTAACCCCTTGGCTCCCAAATTGGTGCGACGCGTTGCAGTAATGAAAATTGGGGCCTGGCAGATGTGTTCATACAAGACAAACGACGGCCGAGAATTTAGAAGCAGCGTCCGTTAAGCTTGTGCTCTGACAACACACGCTTTCTAGCGTATTGGTATATGGTGGGGGGCCTGAGTGGTCTCGGGGTATTGTGTCCACCTCGAGTGCTGGAGATCCCAGGTTCAAGCCCCGGTGAGGGCCGGGATTTTTTCACATGTACTTCTAGTAAAAAAAAATGTCCCCTGGTCTCTGGGTAGTGAGATCGGACGCCCGTGTGTATTGTTCAATCAATCAATCATGTGCCATGCCGGAAAGCGTGGGCGGTCATGATTCGCCATTTCACTCGATCACTAGAGTCGTGGATCAGCTCAGTGTTCCTGTCTCGTCCATGCCATGTGGCCAAGCCATCCAGGTATTTTCCTCTCGGTCTTCCTCTTGGTCTGTTCCCTTCGATCTTGCCAGCTGTCACTAAGTTCTCCAGTCCATTTCTTCTCATAACATGTCCAAAAAATTTTGACTGTCTACGTCTAATTTCTCTAATCAATCCCTTGGCGGTTGGAAATCGAAACAGAGTAGTTTAAAGGCGCTGTCCGAGCAAATTTTCGAGTTAAAAATCTACCCAAAGTATTTCAGGATACTCGCCGGTACTACGGAATTCGTGCACTGAGCTGAGATTCTCCTGACTCAGGCTTGAGTTAGGAGTAGAACGGAGCACGTATGAGTTATACCCGTATCCGTGATGTTGATCCGTCGACTAAACTAAACTAATCTAAACTACTAAACACGGTATATGGTGCTATACCTATATTTGAATAGATTACTCGACACTCGATGCATCACGTGGTCTGTATCCCGCCGGCCGTCTTTACTTCCCAAGACATTTTCCGGTAACCATTTAGGAAGTAATGGAAGGCGTGGTTCTTGGGACAAGATTGACACAGGACACTGAAGACACATTGAGCAGGAACATCTTTGAGGCAGGGGAACTGACAAAGGGTCGAGAATAGTTTCGGTGGGACTTGATGAGAGCGACGTTCTACGAACGCCCTGTTACATGATGATCAAACGCATAGTAGAAGTGGCCGCTGTAAAAGCCAGATTTCTGTTGTATGAACTGACCAATTATACATAGTAAGAGAAGGCATTGTGTTATGGCTGGGATTCACGTGGAAATGCTGGCCACCCATCATTCGCTGCTTGAGACTGAAAGAATTAAGATACGAAAGAGATAACATAAATACCAGTTTGATATTTATTGATATTTATATGCGCATACGTTGAAAGAAGTGGATATCACTGGCACATTATAATGGGGCTCGAAAGGTAGTGCACAAGAGCCTAGAACATACGAGGTGGCTTCAAATGAAAACCTGAAAAGTGCGATAGAAAGTACAATAACCATGCCATTGCCTTGCAACCTGTTAATATTGTTGTCAAGGATGTCAAGAGTGTTAAGCACGTGACATCACTGTGTAGACGACCATGGTGACTTTATAAGGACAGTTTAAAGATGACATCCCCACTTTTGACATGCATCAAAGAGAAGCAACGTTCTGTTATACATTTTTTTTATGTGAAGGGGTGAAACCTATAGAAATTCATCGGCCAATGCACCATGATGCATGCCTGTCAGTGTATGAATGGAGTAGGAAGTTTCACAACTTTTCGGTCTGATGAGGGGGCATAGCAGGTGATGCATGAGTGGTTACACGCACGACCAAGAGCATTTTTTTTTTCTACAGGAACCAAAGCATTTTATTGGCGCTGGAGGACCATTAACCGCAGTGGTGACTACATCTAAAAATAATACATTTGTTCTTTACTTTATCAGAATATATTCACACAAATTAAAAAAACACACATTTAATGTTTTCATTTAAAGCCCCTTGTATGTTTGGAAGTCCGATCAGATAGACACCCAGGCGTCGGTGGTATAAGGCTCAAGAAATCTTTCGTTAGTAAAGTAAGGCCAGGGAAAATAGTTTGAGAATCACTGATTTGAATGTGTGAGTCTTTCAGTACCTGGATTATAAAACTAGGAGGCAACCACTGGATTCCACATTCACGGCTTGGTGTTCTGTCAGCATTGTAGAGACTATAATATCTGTCTTCTTATAATGTGATAAGTGTTGTGGTCAGCGGCGTTAGAATATGATCGATGGTGATTTCATGATGTCTTGAATGTGACAAGAGGATGGTTATTTTCTATTTAACTGTTACCAGTAGATGTGTCATTTTGCAAGTAGAAATTCAATCAATTAAAATTAATGAAGTCCTTAGCAGATTATACTACCCTTTTCAAAACGGTATAGGGTTTTTCCCCTACACCTTGGGTATGTGGTGCTATCCTCATATTTGTATAGACAAAGTGACGAGTGATGTGGTTAATGCCACGCCGGCCGGCTTGAATTCCAAGAATATTTCCTGGTACCCACTTCCGTGGCGACAGGATTATTGTCGCAGTTCGTAATCCCGTATACCGCGTTCGAAAACAGCTGCCTTGCGTTGTTTTATTTTATTTTTTTTTTAATGAAATGGCTTTCGTTCAGAAAGCAATGGCAAACTACTAAACGTAAACTTATCCAGAAATCACGAACAGCCAAAAATGCTGGGTTTAACTGCTACGCCCTGTAAAGAATATGCAGCTAAATAGCTAACTCATTTCAGGTTGGGTCAACGTGGATGTCTAGGTCAATGAATAAGTTCCTCGTCCCTAGAGGGATTCGAGAGAATGACCACCAGGCCGGCAGGCAAGAGTGCTAACCATTGGATGTGACTAATGAAGCACCATTAATGTAATAGGGAACCGAGTGGCTAGACACTGGCGCACCGGTGGCCAGGCGTTCAGTCCGCATTGGGGCTGATTTGAATTTTTACAAATTGACGTTGTCTCCCGGGTCGACCCTGCTTAAAATGGGTATCAGGAAATGACTTGGGAAGTCAACGAGGCCGATGTGGTACTGACCACATCACCCGCCAGTGCTGATTGGTCTATACTGCTTGCTTGCTTGCTTGTGTTTGTTGGCTTGAGCTCCAACGCGAAGTCCTGTATGTCGGATGAAGACATCCTGTTGTCCAACATCAGTGTGATGTCATACAGGACCTGAGTTTTGCGTGAGTATCCGTTGTCCCATGTCTGGCTTATTGGTGTGCAGACTGATGGTTCCTCGCCGTACAGGCAGACACTCTCCGACTTCGGAGGAATCGGCGATCCTACTGACTTTAGCCAGGACCCCGAAGGGACCTGTTGCCCAGGACGCTCGACGAGGACGCGTCAATAGATCTTGGCCAGTATATAAACCGGCCCTGGTGCCTTGGAAACACCTCTGCGTCCCATTGGTCTATACAAATTGTGTCTATACAAATATGTGTCTATCAAGATATGTCCAATTCTGGCTTAAGGCGTGTAACAGGGACCTTTACGTTTTATTTATTCATGCAATCATTCATGTAATAATAACGAAACTGAAGAAATACGTTAATACTTGGCAACCGAAATATTAACTGATTCATTGCCGAAGGATTGCGACTTCCCATTTGGACAGGAGGACATTATATCGCTATATTAGGGTCATCGTGTTATTTGTTTTGTTTCGTGGTATCTTCGGCAATTTCAATGCTCAGTGAATGAAAGTGTACATCATTATTCGTGTTAATTTGACTGTGTGTCATGACTAGTACAAACCTACTTTTCGTTTGACACTAAATCAGTTAATCATTTTAGAGAACATAATTTAATCCATGTGTTGGCAACATCTAGATTTGTAGTTGCACTATACGGCAACAATATTAGTGCGCGACCTACTGACGTTTTGTCGTAACGTACATTAGTCGGGCTAGAGTTCAGCAGGAGGTAGGCGGCAGTTCGTGGAGGAACCGTCGGCCTAGCATAAGGGTGTCCAGTAAAATCTTCTGAAGGAGAAAGACGTCGATTCGCTAGAGCAGTGGTTCTCAAACTTTTTTGGCCCATGCACCCCTTCACCACATGTTCAGAATGTCATCCCCCCCCCCTTTTTTTCGTATTTCTTCCCTATAACTCCCCCACCCCCGTCCCTACATAGTATACGTAAATATGAAAGTTAACTTTCATAACACTTACTAAAAACTAGAACAAGTCTAGACGTCTCCATAAAACGTGGTTTGCGGGTCTGCTTACGCTATAAAACGAATTTCAGAAGGGCGAGAATTACAGAACCGTAAAGAAAGGAGCGAAAAACAATATCAAGTAATCGGTTCTTGTATTAACGCGATCTTAAAATAATCTTAATTCCCCCCCCCCCCCTGGAATCCCTAAAATCCCCCCCCCCCTTCAGGGGGGAATTCCTCACTGGTTGAGAACCACAGCGCTAGAGAGACCGACTGGGCTAGTAAATCTGTTCGGGTAGCAATTTGGTATCCGAAAATGCGAGGTTGTTTCAAGCTGATACTGCCTTGTGCAGGCAGTATCAGAGGAATCATTCTCCTGGAAGGAGGTAACTGCAAGTTTGTGGCTTAGAGATTGCAAAGATATCCGTAAACGTTTAATGGCTAATTGAGGATTATCCCATGCTATGAAAGACTGCAGGAGATAAGCACAGCGGGAACATTCATTATCACGAGGAGCTCGAATATTAATTAATGGCTACGATTGTATATTTAAATGACAGAGTCAGGCTTTATCCCTCATCTAATGGCGCATGTATATTTAACACATGTCTTATTTTGAAGCCTTACTGACGGACTGTTCCGTAACTGCTGTTTTAAACATTATCGCTGGACAGCCTCGGTTGGAAATCTTTCATGTTTGATTATTATAGGCCATATGTTTGTTATAAAACCTTATACACTTGGTCGTGACAAGCACATCACACCATGATACAACAATGAATGATACCGTGAATATAAGCGAATTTCAGAAACCAGAAGTGAGTGTTAAGAACGAGTCTATGCAATGGAATCCAGCGTTCCTCTCGTTAAATGCAGAAAATATTATAATATTGTGTTACTGCCCATTTCTAGTCGTCTTTGGTACAATAGGAAACATTCTGTCCATCATGGTGTTCAGCAGAAAAGGGATGAAATCATCTACCATGTCGGTGTACTCAAGATTCATGGCTTCCAGTGACCTAGTCACGCTTTACGCTGGACCACTCGTGACCTTCATAAAAGTTTGTCTCAATATTAATATCACTTCGGAACGCTACACCTGTAAAGCCATCAGATACTCGATTTATCTCTTCACAGACGCTAGTGCCTATACGATCATCAGTCTGACCACAGAGCGGTTGCTGTCTGTGCTTTTCCCACACAAAGTTCGGCTGTGGTGCTCCATGGACAGGTCCTATTGCGTGGTTGTGCTAGTGTTTACCCTAGCCGCTGTGACAAACAGTCCAATACTTTTATGGTCAGGGATTTTAATTTACATTGGTAAGATACGTGCATGTTACTTCACATACGTCAGCTATTTAAGTGAAAATCTATATCTATAAAACAGAGTGTATGTATATATGTATGTATGTCCTTTATTTGTTCCCGAACGGTCCATCCGATTGAGATGAAATTTTCTATACGTCTTCCTTTCATTCCAGAGCTGCCAACTGTGATATTTTGTTAGTGTGAAATCGCCTGCTTACTCAGTATTATTTCATTTTTCATTTTCCATTAAAATTTATATATAGCGAAGGGACTTAACTCTAGAAAAAGTTATTTCAAGGGGCATAACTTTTAATAACATTGTTGTATAACTTATAGTCATATTGTTGTATCGTTTTCAAAGATTTATAAACTCTTTGTCTATAGTTATGTACCGGCATATGAGTTATAATAAATAATGATACAATCTTTAAGGCATTTTCAAAGTTTACATAAAAATAATGCATAATGCATAACATTGTAACTCATCTTTCTATACTTAAGAAGTTGTCTAAAAGATGTTGAACAATATCATCGCATCTTAAGTGTTTTCCGCCATCATATCGACACGATTCGCTTGACAGCACTTCTCAGCGCTATCAAGCCAAGACGCCTTACACATTTCAAGCAGCCTGATATAGATAGATAGATAGATAGATAGATAGATAGATAGATAGATAGATAGATAGATAGATAGATAGATAGATAGATAGAGAGATAGACAAACAGACAGGGAGGGAGGGAGAGACGGAGGGAGAGACAGAGGGATGGGTCTATTAGACAGACAGACAGACATACAGACAGACAGAGATAGATAGATAGACAAACAGACAGAGATAGATAGATAGACAAACAGACAGACAGACAGATAGATAGATAGACAAACAGACAGACACAGAAAGACAGACAGACAGACAGATATATAGACAGAGAGAGGGGTAGGTAGGTAGGCAGGCAGGTAGACAGGCAGGCAGACATATAGAAAGATATACATAATAGACGGACAGGTAGACAGACAGAGATAGATAGATAGACAAACAGGCAGGCAGACAGACAGACAGACAGATAGATAGATAGATAGATAGATAGATAGATAGATAGATAGATAGATAGATAGATAGATAGATAGATAGATAGATAGATAGATAGATAGATAGATAGATAGATAGATAGATAGATAGACAAACAGACAGGGAGGGAGGGAGGGATAGACGGAGGGAGAGACAGAGGGATGGGTCTATTAGACAGACAGACAGACAGACAGACAGTCAGACAGACAGACAGACAGACAGATAGATAGATAGATAGATAGATAGATAGATAGATAGATAGATAGATAGATAGATAGATAGATAGATAGATAGATAGATAGATAGATAGATAGATAGATAGATAGATAGATAGATATATAGATAGATAGACAAACAGACAGGGAGGGAGGAAGGGAGGGATAGACGGAGGGAAAGACAGAGGGATGGGTCTATTAGACAGACAGACAGACAGACAGAGATAGATAGATAGACAAACAGACAGACAGACAGACAGACAGACAGACAGACAGACAGACAGACAGACAGACAGACAGACAGACAGACAGACAGACAGACAGACAGACAGACAGACAGATAGTCGGTAACGGGAACGAGAACTTATATGACTACTTATATGAATTAAATGAGATGCTCCCCACCAGGGACTGGGCGAAGCCGGGCCGGGTCAGCTAGTATTTTTCTAAACTAAAATATCAAACTACGATGCTACACATTTAGTAAGGTTATAGTTTGGGTTGTAAGTTAATTGCTGTTTGTCAGTGTACATCTTTTGTTGGTATTTATTCTGGTCGGATGTTTCTTTCTATTTTAGAGTGATGTTCTTACAAAGGACTAGTCCTTAGGAGCACTAATATTCTGCTTATCGTTATGCTAGTTTAGTTTGATAGATTAATATTTTCGTTATATTTACGTGTGCATGAATAAAAAAAATTAACGACAAAACACACGATAAAAGACATTGAGACCAAAAAAAAAAAAAAAAAACAAAGAAAGAAACAGTTTCGCCATGTGGGCATGCAAGGACATTGGGGTTTGGACTCACACAAAAATGACAAGAATGACTGATCACTAGGGGAATAGAGTGGCATGACGGGACGAATTCAACATCAGTCTTCTCATTGACTAACCTGCTGGTTATGGTCATTAAACCGTGTGGTTATTGGTATCGATGATTTTTTAGTGAATTACAGATGGGTAGGAGATCTCAGGTTCGGCCTCTACTACGATACAAAGATGTGTGTAAGCGGGACATGATTGATACAGGCATTGATAATGCACATTGGGAGCAAGTCGCCGCTGAACGTGTTGCGTGGAGGGCAACTATCAGAAATGGAATAAAGACAAAGGAGAAAATGATTGCAGATAAAGCACACACAGAGCGTGAGAGACGTAAGATGGTGCATGATGGTTGAAATGACCATGTTTTCACATGCATCCACTGCGGGCGAACATTTACAGCATGAATTGGTCTTATCAGCCATATTCGCCACCGTCATGGGTTGTAGTTATTAAGACTTTTTGAAGCACAATGCACTAAACTATCGTCTGTCAAGACGGAAAGGTGCCAATGATATTGGTATCGATGAAGGGCGTTTCCTGCCCGCAGGCATATAGCGGAGTGCCGGGGTGTGGGGAGAGAACGAAATATAACTAAGAAGCTCGACGGGTGAATAAAAACATGTGTGTATGCGTGCGCGCGTGTGTGCGTGTGTATATGTGTGTGCGTTTGTGTGTGTGTGTGTGTGCGCACGTGAATGGCGACGACGTAACGAAGTATGGTTCAGAGGATGTAATGTTTGTGTTGTTTCCTGATGGTGTACTGTTATTTCGTATTCGTTTTTGGAAGTTGTCAGAAGTGTGGGGTGCTGCTACCAAATCATGTACTATCACTGGCTAGCAACCCCACTTGTCAGAAGTGACTGTTAATCCCGGACAGGCAACCAATTCTTCAGAAGTGGGTAAATTACTTTCCCGAAAGATGCCGGGCGAGCACTCAAATTGTCAGAATTTCGGACAGAGACCACAATTTGTCAGAAATTGACTCGTGACAAAATCTATATGGCTAAAATAAAGATTAAGCTCCTGGATAACCAAAGAGTACAACTGCGAATGGCTCCTTACTATGTATAATTATCTGGTCTTCGTATCCCTAAGGAGTGGGAAAGGGAAGGTTAGATGCCTAGGTTTATGTCGACAAATGGACTACTAGACAGGGCAGGTTTTCCCTCTGACATAACCCCCCTCCCCCTTCCCCCTGTCTGTAATTAATCTGTTATCAATGTAAGCAAGGCAATTGCTTCCATTGGAAAAAAACGGTATAAAGACTGAACTCTGAGTTAAAGCAAACTACAACTTCTTTAATACTACGACTATGAAAAACTGATCATTTGTAGGATGATGATAAGAACTGCCCTACATATTTACATATAGTAGGTGAATAAACTAAACCTATACGGTACTTCTTGTAAACTGCCTGGTTCTGTGGTTGGGAATATAGGTGAAATGATGCCCCAGTTCCAATAGGATTTCACTAAGGTCCCGTGAAAACACCTATAATCCAGTAAGATCAGCCCATCGGTTTTCTGGACTAATGTCCAGTCCTGACGCTACCTGGTCTTTCCTCGTTTTCGGGATCTATAACATGGCACTCTTGTTGAGAGCTTGGAATATATAATCAAGAATGTGTGTTGTCTAGTTCTATACCAATACAGTCCTAAGTAATACATACAATCTACCCCCACATGCACATACTCACAATGACAAGTCTGGCAGTGTCTGCCTTCCAGCTTTACTGCGTTCACTCTCCTCTTTATCTCTCTATATCTCTCTACTCCTGTCGAGTCGTAGAGGACTTTTCCAGTCTTCGAACACTCCCGTGGTTACATCTCCTGCCTTCTCTTTTAACAGTCCCGTCATGAGAAATGGAATGTCCGAAGTCTGTGTCAGACACCCAGTTCTTGGCAGCCACTCCGTCAAAAATTAATTTATCAGATGACAGGGTCAGGGATTTATTACAAGAGTGTCTAATCGGTGGGCTTAAGTGCCGGTGATCAGTCTCTGTGCTAGGCCTCGTTCACCACACACTGAAAGGGCTAAGCGCACCATATACTCGTTACAGATAGTGGGTAATGTCTACACCACTACACATCTGCTTCAACATAATCAATAGACAATATGCCTATGTGCGCTGCTCGTAAGAACAAAATAGCACAAAACCCTATTCATCCTGGTGAGTTACGATATCACAATTTGCATCCAACATATACTAACCATATGCATAGAAAATTATTCCAACATAAATAGTACAAATGCAACAAATGTAGTAATTTAATTATTTACAATAACCGAGAGATCAATAGTTCTTATAGACGTGACAGACATCTGCGATGAAGAAATTATAGCCGCCAAATGTATGTTCAGAGTATAATAAAATGATGCGTATAAACATACAAACAATTATGCAAGAAGCATAAACCTAGCATCGTATATTCCTACGTGTATAGTAAGAGTAACAAAATTATAGCAATATGCTATATACAGAAAAATTAGAAATACTAGTTCTCAGTGAAATAACATAGATCAGACAGAGGAGATGCAAATCAGCAATCATGCAGCTTTGCTGAATAGTTACCAGTCACAAACATTCACAGATATTGAATCCTTATTCAACGATAAATGGAATATATATTTTATAACTTCACATCTGATCCTATTATCAGACTTATCTGATTTGAGCAGTTCTAATTCCAATTCCAATTTTTAAAACAAAAATTCCAAATTCGGCCTCGTTCAACCTGCCTCTTCAGCAGAGGTTATTGTTGAGGTCCGTGGCTTTTGTGGTTTATTCACCCTAATTCTTGTCTTGTGCTCTCTTACGAGTGAGTTCTTTCTAGGACTGGTTATGTAAGCGTTTGTGTCTGTGACGTCAGCTGGAGGATCGGTGGGCGGCTGTCCTTTGTTCCAGTCTCTGACGGTTTCTTTTGTTAGTGAAGGCTCCTGGCTCGTTTGGCTTGACTGGTTGCATTCCTTAAAAGGACCCCCCCCCCCCCTCCTTGTTGTCTATTTTCTCAAGGAGCTTTTCTACGTTTCCATTTTCTTCCTTGCGTCTATTTTCTTCTTCGAGTTTGAGCTTCTGTTGCCATTCGATTTTTTGCGATCAGAAATGGGACGATCTCTCCGTCATCTATATAGTATTGCCATGGGTGTTCGTCATTCTCGTATTAAGCTGTTTCTTCAGCGATACGGAAGGGCATTGATTTTCCCTTGTATTTATTGTGCTTCTTTGCGTTTTCTTCCATGCACCTTCTGTATTCCTTGTACCTGAGTTTTAAACTCCTCTTTATCTCCGCGAGTTTTTCATCGGTAAATAATGTTAGTATCGGGGCGTCCTCTCTGCCGTCGCCAGGGTGTTCATCTCTGTTTTCTTCGGATGTCTGGTGGGATATTGGCTTCCGTTTGGCTGTTTCGGGCGTCGTGGTTGGGCTGCTGGCTTTCTCTTGCGATTCAGGCTCGGTGTCTTGGTTTTCATCTTGTGGTTTCTCTGTACTTACTTGTGCGGCTTCTGTTGTTTTGTTTCGGACTATTTCCATTTCAGCTTTCTATAGTTTTCGCTCTGATTTAATGGTTTCTAGGATTTCTTCGTTCTCCTTCTTAATCAGTGCCATATGTTCCACTTCTTGCTCGATGTTTTGCTGGATCTCCTTCATTTCCGCCATTAGGTATTCGTTGTCGCTGGTCGGAGTCGGCGTCAGCAGTGCCTTAACTTGTTTCTTCAACTCGTCTATCTGCTTTTGCAGTTGATCTCTTTCAGCTTGTGATATACCAGTGGCTTCTCGCATCTCCGCATTGCTTCGTTGTATGGTGTCTCTGTGATGATGGCGAGCTTTAATACGTCTCTGTGTCGTTGCAGGTACGAACAGCCCAAGTATCTTGCTCCAAGCTTGCCCAGGCAGATGGCGTCCTTTCTTTTGTTGTTGGGTGCTCGTAAGTCCGTGTCCAGCTTGGCCAGTGGATACTCCTTGTAGGCGTGGTGATCGGCGCAGTACCGGCAGATTTCCGTCCTGCTGCGGCATGCTGTTCTGCTGTGACCGGCCCTCTGACATGTGGAACATTGGGTGATCCTTGGGATGAATCTCTCTGGCTGCTGCATTCTCTTGTTGATTGATACTGTGATCGGCATTACACTGCCCTCCGACGTCACCACTGCCAAGGTTGTAGGTATCTTGGAGTAGGCGAGGAGCCGCTCCGCTTTCAAGAATTGTATATGAAGATTCTCTTCTCGTAGCTGCTTCATGATTTCTTCGTGTGATAGCTCCACTTGGATACGCTTGGCAACCTATCGGACTGTTTTTGGGTTGGTGTTTCCGGCTCTGATGTCTTTCTTCTCCTTCTTCTCTGCTGTCTTGGGTCTTGTCTGTGGTGGGTTGTCGATCTTCTCCCTCGTGGTGGCTTCAGTAGTAGCTGTAGTTTCAGGTTCTTTGTTACAGCTCGCAGGCAGGCTCTCCACTTTCTTCTTCATGTCGGCTCCCACGCTGCACACCTTGGATACCGTGTGTTTCTTGGTGTTCTTGCGACGTGTCATTTTCCCCCGTATCAGGCTTCTTGACTTGTTCAAGCGACTTGTCTTTTTAGCGCTCGCAGTTGCGAAATGCGGTGATTTGAGCAGATCCAGTCAAGAGTTTTTATACCAAGTACGAACACTGCTCTTATTTCTTTGTGTCCTTTCCTATCTCACTCTGCGTTTATTTCCCTGGGTCACGCATGTTGTCGCTTCACACCTACTTTCTCGATCCAGTCTGAATTATCTCCCGCTGCGCCAGGCTCTTTCACATTTCAGTCCAATACGCACATATCACACATTTGCTCCGCTGGACAGGCCACAGGCAGTCTGTGTTTTCCCTGGCATTATGTTAACCCTGGAGTCTTATCAAGCAGTAATTTCCACATGTACTCTACTGGTGAACACTTTACAGTGAAAATATTTTCAGAAATATAGAAGCTATGACAGGAATAATCATTGGGGAGACGAAACATCAATAACATTAGATATGCGTATGATTGCAGACAAGAAGTAGGATCTGCATCATTTAGTAGATGCGGTTGTTGCACACAGTGAACAATTAGGGTTAGAATTAAATTGTAAGAAGACACCGATTATTTTCGTCACGAGGACGAAGGAAATACGATAATATAATATACAGGGTGTATTTTAATTACTGTGGGGTTTTTGAAAATATTGCCGTTCCAAGTATTGTATTTACCTTTGAAGTTGCATGAACTCCACAGAGGGTGAATACAAAACTTGGAACGGCAATATTTTCAAAACCCCACAGTCATTAACAATACACCCTATACAAGTAGCTGGGAATATTCTTAAGCAAGTTAATTGGTAAAATTATCTCGGAACAGTCATAACATCTGATGGGAGATGCCTTGAAGAGATTAGAACAAGAATCGTCATGGCGAGGGTAGCCTTTGGCAAGATGAAAAACAGCATCATCCTCATCGAGCTCCCTGTCAGCTGGCGTAGGCGTTCATGGTTCTCCACACATCTCGGTCTTTAGTTTTTTGGATCAATTCTGTTGCTGATATTCCTCCATGCCACCGTCTCAATCCGTCCAGCATCATTTCTCTTGGTCTGCCTCTGCCTCTCTTCCCCTCGAGCTTTCCAGTTGTCGCGATGTTCTCCAATGCCTCTCTTCTCATCACATGACCGAAGAAAGATGTGTGTCTCTGTCTTATTGTCGTCTTTCTGATCGTGATTTTCAAATTGATCATTTACTAATGGGAGAACCACAGATAGATAGGCCTTGAAAAACCAAATCTAACGGTACCTCAATGAGTTGTGTGTCTCAATTCTAAGCTGAGTTATGTAAATTTGAGTGTCGTGACCTTTTGACTAAAATTTTCCCAAAACAGTGCTCACTGGAGGAATTTTTTGCGTCCTGGCCAAAATCTGGCCCAGATTATCAAAATTTTGGTGTTTTTTGAGACTATCTGTTTTGTTTATAAACGAACATCTTAGCAACCATACATCACTGCGATCGGGGTTGCAAGGCCTAACTGGTCATGTCATTTATTTTTTGATATGATGTCTGGTGACCTAATTAGGAAGTAAAAATGGTCGCAAATTATTTTGCTAATTAATTACTATTTCACAAATTAGCGTACGTTTTCTTAATTTTAGCTTTAAAAATTACCAGATGAATTTGGTAATATGCGGAATGATGCTACAGACCTTATGGTGTCTTTGCTGTGTCAGTATGATGTGTGGTGACCTAATTAGCAATTAAAAATGGCCGCTAATTAATTACTATTTCACAAATTAGCGTACGTTTTCTTAGTTTTAGCTTTAAAAATTACCAGATGAATTTGGTAATATGCGGAATGATGCTACAGACCTTATGGTGTCTTTGCTGTGTCAGTATGATGTGTGGTGACCTAATTAGCAATTAAAATGAGCAATTAGGCCTGGCAACCCCGGTCGCAGTGATGTATGGTTGCTAAGATGTTCGTTTAAAAACAAAATTGATTCAATGAAATAATACTCTCGCTTTGACTCGGCCTCACCAAAATCAACTCATTGAGCACTGATTATTATTGGTTATCACAGGTATATTATTGGGACAAATGGTTGTTATGAGGTTCGTCTAAAACAAAATTAGTAAATTTGCACACAAGTGTCAACAGATGAATATGTACTCGTATAGTTTGCCGTTAATAATCTTTATTAATATTATATAACAGATTTATATTTTTATTATTACAGTATATATGCAACTTGACATCAGTTGATTCTGAAAAGAGCCTGAAAAGAAAGAAGAAAAACAAGATTAATAAAATGCTGTAAAATAACATGAAGAAGTTATAAATTATTAATTATTTCAGATTTGCATCTAACTAGTCAGGAACTACGGACAGAAGGTGACACTGTCATTGCAAAGAAAGGTTCCGGTGCTTTTGCTTCGATCACAAGTAGCCTGACTATGGAAGTAAACAAGAAAAGTATGCAGAAAGCCAAAGAAGATTAATAAACTAAACACTTATGCATTGAATTGTTCGATGTGCAATGAGGATGATTTGTCGACTAACTAACTGTGAACTCTGAGAAGAAATGAAAAAGAAATTAAAGATACTGTATATTTATTTTTAAAAAGTTGTACATAATAATAAATAGTTATTAAAACTATAAAGGTAAATTCAACTCACCGTAGAAAAATTTCCTTAATTAGAGAAATACTACCTCTGAGGGCGACTGACCTGTCTTGGCATTCAATATCTCTTCTGTCTTCCAGAACCTGAAAAGAGAAAATAAAAAGATTACTAAATCTGAAAAAATAAAAAAAATGCTGTAAAATAACATGAAGAATTTATACATTATTAATTAAAGGTATATTTATTTTAAAAATGTTTTACATTATAATAAATTGATCTTAAAATTATAAAGATAGATAACATGAAGAAGTTATAAATTATTAATTATTAAATTTAAATCTGACGAGAAAAGAAACAGTCTCTGTGGCTAAGGGCTTGCGAACGCGGTTTGTGAGCCCGTATACCCGGGTTCGAAACACAGTGGTGCTGGTTTTTTCGAAAAAGGTATAGGGGCCGGTCGTTCAGAAAGCAATGGCAAACTACTGAACGTAACACTTGCCTAGTACATCAACAGCAGATGATAATGCTAGTGTTGACTGCAACGTCCCGTAAGGGGTACGCAACAAATTTTTAAATTTTAATATGTATTAAAAAACCTTTGTTTTACAGTATAATAAATAGATATTAAAACTATAAAGGTATAAATTCAACTCACCGTAGAAAAATGTCCTTAATTAGAGAAATACTACCTCTGTTGGTGACTGACCTGTCTTGGCATTCAATATCTCTTCTGTCTTCCAGAACCTGAAAAGAGAAAATAAAAAGATTACTAAATCTGAAAAAATAAAAAAAAATCTGTAAAATAACATGAAGAATTTAGAAGAGATTTAGAAAATGTCAATAAAAATTAAATGCATCATATGATCGTTAGCACATTTTTTTTAAACGAAGTGATTATACGAAGAGCGCTGCAAATAATACCTTCCTTTTTTCATGTAAAGGTACAAATTCCTCAAAGAAATATGTATAAATATAATTAGAAAGACAGGAATAAAAGCTAAACCTGTTGGAGATTTCAAAAAACAAATAACTTATCTTAATGTAACAAACTATTAATTAACATTTATAATATTTGCACAAATTTACAATTACTATTACATATTATATATATTCCGCCGGCTTCGTGGCTTAGAGGTTATGACTTTTCTCCGCAATCTTGTATACTCTTGTCGGTTAACGTGATGACGGTAAGAATCAGCAGTGGTTTGAATCGCATTGGTGACTTGCGGGGTATGTGAGCCGGCCGCTCAGAAAGCAGTGGCAAACTACTGAGCGTAATCTTGCCAAGAAATCAACATACAGCTGAAAGATGCTGGTGTTGACAGCAATGTCCTGTAAAGGATATGCAAAAAAAAAAGATTATACGAGCGCTGTGCAAATAATGCCTCCCTACGAACTCTGCCTATGAACTCCTTAGCTTTTAGCGATGACCCACAGGAGTCTCCGAAACATTTAACTCGTAAACTGAAGGACGCGGCCCAGAATCAAACCCACAACCTTCGGAGCATGAGTCAAACGGCTTGAACACTTCGCCACAGAGACTACCAAAGAAATATGTATAAAAATATAATCAGAAAGACAAGAATAAAAGCTAAACTGGTTGGAGATTTCAAAAACATTATATAACTTCTCTTAATTTAAATTATTATTTAACATATACAACTAAATTAAAATAAAATATGATGCCAGAGCTGAGTATACAAAGTGAGCGGACGGGTTTGAAAAATGACTTTATATATATAATATATCAACAATGGTTCAGCCACGTCACATGAATAAAAATTATTAAATCAACAACACAAATTATCTGTAGAAATTATTTGATACTTTGTATATTATGATTCTAAATCCCCAGTGTTTTAATAAAACATACACTAGTAGGACTAGTCTGGATATGCTGGGATGCCGCCATTGTGAATTTTCCCTATTGTAAAGATGTAACCGGGTGGTCTCACAAAACATTTATTTTCTAAACCTTAGTATAACGAATCTTGTCAGAACCTCTTTAGTTATGTGTAGAAATGGATGCAGCATCCATAAATGCACAATAAAGTATAATTCTCTTGATAATTCATTTATCAATGAAAATAAAACTGTGAACCAGTCAATTAAATTTCAGCAATGGACCGTGGACAACTTTGAAAACTGACTTGACTTTCAAAAAATGATTATATATATATTATAATAAATAAAAATAAAATAAATATAAAGCAACAAAATAAATATTTAATAGAATATAAACGTATATTCATATTTTGTTTAGCTTCATGACTGTAAAGCTTCTTGATTATTAAAAGAGGCAGACAAGGTTCCAAAATGCCATGATTCTGACATTATAATGAATTTACAAAGTAGACACGACGACCTTGCTGAAATTAAAATTTTATTGTGAGTCACTAGCATAACGAATCTTGTTGAAAGTCAACATTTATATGTAAAATTGAATGCGCAGTTCAAAAATGCAGGTTAAATTAGGATATCTTTGATAATAAACAAGCCAAACTATAAACTTCCTTACCTTTGTCAAAAAACGGGGAATATCTTTCAAACAAGCCACTTTCAACCGCTCTCAAGCATGCAGGCTTGAAGAATAACCATTTGGCCCTCGTTAAAGTTGTCATTCGCAATTTTCATAAAAATAGTTTCGCATTTATCCAATAGGAAACACGACATGTTAATTTTCATATACTGCACTCACCAGCCACAGAAAGTCGTCTGTGAACCCAATGACCTTGAACTTTCTGAAAACAGCGTCCTTCCCTAGTTACGAAGTCCCTACGTATATAATGTTCTAGTTTCATTAGCCTCTTTCAGGCAGTCGTTGTTAGTTACTCTGGCAGTCCAAGGAATTCGCAACATTCGTCTCAGGAACCACATCTCTGTTGCTTCTAATTTCTTCTTAATTTGTTCATTTACATTCCAAGATTCACTGCCATACAGCAAAATCGGTTCTACATATCTAACTGATTCTAAATACTGGTTACCTCTGCATTTGACAGTCATTTCCGACTGTAAGGACTGTGAGTGTCCTGCTCTGCTCAGCTGCAAAGTTGTCCACTTATTCCTGTGGATACTCGGTCCCCAGAACTGTGTTAGCCACATCGTGGTATGTTTCCATCCTCTACCACGTGGAGGTGCAGTTAGAATTTCCCTTCATAAAGTTATATAATCTATGACCAAAACTCTCCAGTACTTTTAGAGGATTTTTAGAAAAACATACCGACCAATAAAAAGATATCAGTTGCTACAAGAAAAAGAGTGTTGATGTGCTACATAGAGACTGTACTTGTGTATGGATGTAAAGCGTGGACAATGAGCAGACAATCTGAAAAACATCTGATGGCTGTGGAAATGGGATTTCTGAGGAGAATGCACAGAATACCATGGACAGACAGAAAAACCAATGACCAAGTACTATAAGAAACAAATGAAAATCGTAAACTGATTAGAGAAATTAGACGTATACAGTCAATAGTTTTTGAGCATGTTATAAGAAGAAATAAATTGGAGAACCTGGTGACAACTGGCAAGTTCGAGGGGAAGAGAACAAGGGGAAGACAGAGAAGTAAATACCTGGATGGCTTGGCCAAGTGGCATGGTCGAAACAAGAACACTGAGCTGATCCACGATTCTTGTGATCGAGTGAAATGGCGAATCGTGACCACCCACGCTTATCAGCATGGCACATGATAGATGCGTGCGTGCGTGCGTGAGTGTGTGTGTGTGTTGTTGTTTTTTCTGTCTACACTTCTGCCTGCTTTATGTTTTTCATCTTGTTGAATTATTTCTCTATATATTTTCTGTTTATCCACATATGTATCTACTGTCTGTTAATCTACCTGCTTATATGAAAGACTTCTTCTGTCGTTTGCCTGACATTTGTCTTCTATTCTGGCATGTTGTCTCTTGTATGAACATCACTTGTCTTTTTTAGTTCACCCAGTGGTTCATAAAGTTGACGTCCCTGTTGCGTATCTAGGCCACGAGATTTTCCTAAACATGTCGTAGTCTGGGAAGTCTTTGATTATGTGATCTCAGGTCTGCGGTGTCGATCTACGATATACACATGATTGATTTGCCTATCTTAAATGTTGTTTTTATGTGGTTGCGTAATCGATTGTGTCCTGTTCTAAGGCGCAGAATAATGATTTGTTCTAGTTTGTGTATAAAATGGTACTCGTTTTGTGCTATTTGTCAGTGGCTTTCTGTTGATTTCAGAATTATTTTTTTTAATTTTTTTTTTTTTGGGTGTGTGGTTATGTAACTGGTACACCAGGTTGTTCTTCTATTTGCTCTTTCCTTAGCTAGTTAATCCCTTCTTTCTTTTCCTGCCTAGTTCATATAATGTGTCCGTAGTACTGGCAACTTCCCAACTGGAGTGCCTCAAGTACTGATTTTGCATCTGTCAATAGCACCACAGGTTGTGTACCATGATTTGTATTTAGTAATTTCTCTGTTGCCGGTCTCCCTGGCCTAGGTTTTACACGACTTTCGCCATAATCCCGTATACTCTCGTGAGTAACATGACATGAGCGAGAATCGTTAGCGGTTCTCTCCGTGTTGGTAACTTACGGGGTATGTGAGCCGGTCGCTCAGAGGGCAATGGCAAACTACTGAGCGTAATCTTGCCAAGAAATCAACAATCAGCTGAAAAATGCTGATATTGACGGCGATGTCCTGTAAAAGGATATGCGAAAAGAAAACAGAAAACATTTCTCTGTTGCTATCTCAATTGCGTGGATTTCTTCGTTATAGCTATGGCAGTAATTTCCTGTTGGTACTCTGGCCGTGCCCCTTGTGTTATCTGGGTGTTCTATGTAACTGCCGCTCCTCCACTTCGAACAGCATTTTGTGCTGATCCATCTGGAAAGACTCGGACCCAGAGGTCTTGTGGGTAATCATCATCAAGAAAACTGAGATTTTATGTTCTGCGTTGCACAATAATCTGTTATTCCTTGTCAAATATTCCTTTCTCGTTTGTTTGGATTTGTAATGGTAGTCTATGCTCCTGTCGCGGAAAAACTTGATAGTTTCGATCGATGACAAACAAGACCCGACATTCGTCTGCAAAAAAACAGGCAACCCTTCGATGAGCAGGGAACTGAGGAACAAAATACGTCGCGAAAATTGTCTGCACACGGTCGGCATTTCTGTATGATGTGGGTTGTTTGAGAAACGTACAATGGCGCCATCCGTCTACAAGGCGGGAGTCAGCCTTTGAAGTGATAGACGGAATGTCTGGCCAGACGTCGGATGGAGTCTTATGGTGTGGAGAAGGTTCTCTAGATCACAGACAGGAGATAATTTCCCAGATGAAAGGGGACACCAGCCAGATGTCCACATTGAGTTGGGAAAAATAAAGAGAAAAACAACTTCTCGACTCCTCTGCGTCTAGACAATTCGGTGACGTCACTCACGCCCCGAAATAAAACCAGTTGCGGTAAACAAGTTCGAGGAGTCGACTAAAAATTCTGAAGTGTTAAAGATCGGCGCAGTATTCCGAGTTGTGTTAATTGAAAGAGACTATAGTGTCAACGTGTTGATAATTATCGGCGGACATAGATCCAGTCTGTGATTGCATAGTCTCAATCATCAACCGGAATAGGCATATGGAAGTCTATTAATCTATCTAACTTAGAGTATGATTAGGAATAGAGTACAGTACTGTGCGGTGATAGAATGTTCTATAAGTGCGGTGCTAGAAAGTATTATAGGAGCGTCGGCACTAGTGTCCTATTGTATGGCTTTAACTAGCTTGTGTGATATATCATTTTACTCAGGGAGTTGAGGACAATGTAGTGGGATAATAATTATAGATTGAGGATGGTTGGGAGGGAGAAAGGGAATGTGAAAAGGTAGGATCTTCCAGTAGGGCATCTGCTGGATTTCTACCCGTTCCTTTATTCTTTCCTTGTGTTGCCATATCTAAGAACAATGTGATGAGCTATTTGGCCGTATGACAGAGATCGGATCTCTGTTATAGATCTGAGTGCTGCTATTGGCCTACACTCACCTAATTACGGTCAGGATTGAGTTGCTCTCACCATGATGTTCTCTACTCAACAGTTTCCACTTGAGTGTGCGATGATTTATTACAAAGAAGCAGTTTCAAAGTTTTATACAATGATGGCTCACGGAATGAAGACAGAAGTTACTGAGAGGCTTTTACACGGGGCTCAGTGTCACGGAAAAACTGCAGTTTAGTGATTCCTTGATAACTTACATATCAAAATACAATGAAGGAGGAGGGTTAACAATTGTGTACTTCATTCTGAGATGAGGACGAATAAAAGATCATTGACCGACAAATATGAAAATAGGATACAGGTGTTCGCAGAGTTCATTGCCTGACGATCTGAACGGACACGGGAAACGGGAAGATCGCGTTGGGGGAAAAATGAAGGGAGAAAACGATCAACGAGTTAGGATGCTTTGAAGTATTCGCGTACGGGGAACTCAGGGGAACAGCGTAACAACGGATGAAACGAGCAACTAATCACTACGTGATTGCACCGCCTTGTGATGTACAGGATACGTCAAGATGCGACTGTTGATGTATGGACATCAAACAATCACGGAAGAACGGGAGGCCCAATATAAATAGTAGAAAGTGGGGTTTCTTGATTAGTGCGTGTTCCAAACTGGGCAGAGATATTTATTACTCCCAGGTGTGGAAAAGAAATTATAGTCCCGTAGTGTTTAAGGCAATGGGATATTAGTGCCGATGTGCTTAATTATTAATTTCGATTCCGGGAGGATAAGTGAATATATAAGGTATTATAAACTTAGAGTAATAGTTTTAGCATAGCGTTTACCATTGCTTTCTATTAGTGAATAGTTTAGACTTTGGTGAATTCATATGTCTTATGGTGGTGTTTACTTCGGAAGCCTTGTCATTACGGCTGGAGAAGGACACTTGCATAAGTAGTATTAAGTGGCAGACGCCTATCACTTGATATGTTATACTTCTCACAGGTTCCAACTCCCATCCGGATATATCAGAGAAGATAGACACATACGTCTTGTATACAGGAAAAGCTTTATTGATAAACTCAAGGCATTTCATTTGTGGGGAAAGCAAATACCTCAATAACCCAAGGAATAACCTAGACAGGGTCAAATACGAAACAAAATATACCTTTAAAGGAACTTTGAAAAGAAAGAAACGAATATCCTGATAACCAAAGTAATAATGGAAAAAGAAAGATAAGTTTGCAGAAAGCAAAGCAAAATAAAACTACATACGTCGTGTACGCATAGTTAAGAAACAATAGACAAGTCAAAACATTGCTACTCATTAGAGACAATATGCAGAACTGTGGTGATGTAGTTTTTTCGGTATGGATAATTAATTTCATGAAACAAACTCGGGCGAAGTCATAGACTGACTGGAATATCATTACGTTACGGTGATCCAGTGGTGAACCGTTTTGTTTCGTTCAATAACGGATTTACCATCAGACTCAAGCATACGGAACATCCAGGGTGAGATCTGTCCTGTTTTATGTGATGTCCGGTGGTTTGGCAGAATGATTGGGCGAGATGTGAAACCCCTGCTAGACATTACGAGTTCATTCTTGCACCAACAATAGAATACACTATCAACTACGCTTACACAGTCCATACATACACCAGACATAGTTTTTATTAATAAATATTTTATTAATCGTTGAAAGGAACTGTTGTCGGAGTATGTGTTGAGGGAATAATAGAGAGAGAGAGAGAAAGGTATAGATATATGGAAGGGAAGACAGAAGGGAGGAGTGTAGACAGAAGTCAGTCAATAATCCCAAAAGATAATAAGTTTGAAGATGTGCTTGTTGATTCCACTTTCCTCCCGGGAAAATAAGCGACACTCAGAACCTAGTTGGTCTGCAGAAACCTGGCTTCTGCTGAGCCGGACTTGATGAACATAAGTGTTGTGTTTACTGAGTGATAAGCTTCATCACCGAAGATTCATAACTCATATACCAAGGACGGACACACACACACACACACACACACACACACATATATATATATATATATATATATATACATCTACCTAGAAACATTAATAGGTTGTTTGTTAAAGAGGGGGAAAATCTTATAATCAGAGACTTGTGAACAGTAGATTATCCCAAGTGACATTTCAGTTAATTGATAGATTCTCTGTTCAACAAACATTATTAAACAGAGTAACTTCACCGTGTTTGTTAGAGTGAAGACCAAGATCGAACAGTGTCTATCTGATAACCATCATCCTGTTTGTTCGAGCGTTATCGGAGAAAGTCGTCACGTGGACGGAGAAACATCTTCTGGGTGAGGTTCACTGTCCGGAATACATGATGCTGTTGTGTGCTCAGCACAGTGATGTAACAGACTTTGCTCCTGATTCACTGGTCTGATTCGATTCTACATAAACATTAGACTATTCGACACACATTCTACAGATTACACACACACATTTCTCACACACATACTCTTTGTTTTAATAAATTAATTGTTGTATTTATTTGTTAAAGCTAGAGTTGTTGAGTATGTTGTGTTGGGGAAGAATGAGAGGGGGCATGATCCAGGGGTGAGTGAGAGTAAGAAAGAGGTGTCTACAGACTGAGGGAGTTTTGTGGACGGATTCTGGTGGTTTCTCTAGGACAATAATATTGGGTTAAAAAATTGTGGGTGTTGATTCCCCTCACTCCAGGGACGACACTAAAAGTAATAAAGGATTACTACGACAGCTCCTCTTTCTATGGATTTCGTTCTGTGAAAATTTTCAGGGGGATACCAACTGCAGGTAGGTCAAGGGTTTCTCTGCAGAGTCATTTAGCTTGGTGGATAAAACTGCTTCTCTTTAGTCACCTCATAGCTAGTGTTTCAAATATGTTCTTTAAAGGGAGGCCTGTCATGCTGAGAAACTGTTATACATTTATTAGTATTTTCGTATCTCTCTCTTCTCCCATTGATTGTGGCCTCATCCCTCCTGTGCTGGCTCTAATGCTTGATTTTGCACCTTGTCCGAATCTTGTGGTGTGATATTTGATGCTGAAAATATGAAAGGCTCAAGACAAGCTCGTGATTTCTACGCCTATCTTTCTTCAGATAAACAGACGGGAGCAAACATCACGACCTGTAAAATCCAAACACCGTGTTCGTGGGAACAATTCTGGATCGGTTTTGACATGACCAAGTTTACCCTGATTCCATTTGTCTTCATCACAATATCAAACGTGATTCTTCTGGTTCAGCTCTATGGAAGAGATCTATTCTGCGGTATTGCGTGTAAGAACAGGAAGAAGCATGGCGTTGAGAATGACGTGGCAGAGGTATTTAATTTAGTTTATGAGCACGATTAAACCACTTCTTCTTCTTCTTCTTCTTCTTCTTCTTCTTCTTCTTCTTCTTCTTCTTCTTCTTCTTCTTCTTCTTCTTCTTCTTCTTCTTCTTCTTCTTCTACTTCTTCTTCTTCTTCTTCTTTTTCTTCTTCTTCTTCTTCATGTCTGGGTTCGAAACATAGTATTAAATATTATATTTAGTCTCTATAAAACGTGATTTTGGTATGCATTTTGGAGTGTCTATAACAAATTAATTGGATTTACATTGATTCATAAGGATAGCTTTGCCTCGGTGTTCGTCGTTTTCGGATTTCCCCGATTGTTATCAGTCGGATTTTCGACGAAAACCGAGGTTTTACTGTAGTTGGATAACCACTTAGAGTATTAGCCAGATTGATAATGCATAGTTGTATACATCAGTTCAAATCGGATGGACTGCACACAAAAAATGTGGGAGGAGGTTGGGAGAACGATGAAATAGGCATAATTAGCGTCAGCATGAATATAACTGTGTCCCTTCTATTTTAACAGATCAGCAGGAGAGCAACTCGCCGAAAGCAGAGGTCAGTGGTCATAACGTTGGTCAGTGTGAGTGTCATTTACGTCTGCTGCAACTTGCCCACTGTGCTTTTCCCGGACTTATTGGAAAACTTCTCCATAATTGAATCATGGGATCCGAACATGAGGGTTGGTAATATTTTTAAATTGTGTAAATGAATCATGGGATCCGAGCATGAGGTTGATAATATTTTTTAATTGTGTAAATGAATTATGGGGTCTTGATAAGACGGTTGATAATGTATAAATCAATCATGAGAGTTTGATACGACAGTTGGTATTATTTTCAATTAATCAAATGCCTTCTTCATAATGAAGGCTGGCTGCAATTGACCTCCAACACTGGTTGTCTCTCGCCTTGATTGTACATTCTGTCAGACTGCTGTTCGTCCATCTCTTGCTATTAATTTCCCACTTTTATCGTTTTTGTATACCTCTTGATCGCTTGCTTTCAACCCTACCCTCCCGTATGGTTATTATAAGAGTGTTATATCTTTTAACATGGGCGAAAATTTTCACTTGCCTCTTTTTTACGAGTCAACTCTCTTTTCATTCCCACTTTTTCGAGAACCTATGTATTTGATTGTCGTTGTTTCCGTGAAATATGACACATTCTTCTTTTATTATAGAAATTAATTTAGAATTGTATAAATAAATCATAGGTATTATTGTATAAATCAGTCAGGAGATCCTGACACGACTGTTGATATTATTGTATAAATCAATCATTAGATCCTGATACGACGGTTGGTATTATTGTATAAATCAATCAAAGGGGTCTGGGATGGCTGTCACGCCATTTAAAGTGCCCATTCTCCACTGGTCCAAGTCTGACATCCAGCTCACGCCTGTGGCTCCTAGTAGCTGTCAGCATGCGACAGCGGCCACCCCCCGGAAAACAGCCGTGACAGGCTGACTTAACAAGGCGTGGGTAGTCGATTTGGCCTCAAACCAATCGGTGAAATAGGGTATGCCTACTCAGCATGTGAAGACAGGATTCGGCAGACTGCGCGGAAGAAATTATTGTTGATTCAACGGGCAAGACGGCGTTTTCCTGCAAAGCGTTGTGAAACGTGATAAGAAAGGCAAGGCACGTAGAGTGCCCTATATTGCTGTCGACAAACAACTAAAGTAAAAACAGGTAAAGCAAAAAAAAAGCATACCACATTCCCTTAACTATCGGAACATGGAATGTACGCACCCCACTTGATAGAGACGGTGCGTCTGGCCCAGAGAGACGAACAGCGCTGATTGGGAGAGAGTTGAGCATCGACATCGCAGCCTTGAGCGAGACACAACTTGCAGAAGAAGGCCAAATCTGTGAAATAGGTGCCGGCTACACATTCTTCTGGAGTGGAAGGAAAAGCGAGCAAAGACGTCAATCCGGTGTGGAATTTGCAATTAAGCTTGCCCTGGTTGGCAAACTAGCTGAATTTCCGAAGGCTATAAATGACAGGCTTATGACCATTAAGTTACCCCTGCTGAAAAGAAAGAAGCATGCAAAAATCGTGAGAGTCTACTTACCAACCATGACCAATGAAGATGATGTCAAAAACAAGTTCTATGAGGACCTGCACAATGTATTAACATCTGTTCCCTAAGGGGACAAACTTATACTCCTTTGGGAACTTTAATGCCAGAGTACGCAAGGGCACCGCTTCCTGGAGTGGCATCATTGGAAAGTACAGAGGCGGAAATTGTAACAGCAATGGACTCCTCCTTCTTCAGACCTGGGCCGAAATCGATCTCCTGATCACCATCGCTAGTTTCCGTCTTCTCATGAGAAATAGAACATAGTGGATGCACCCTCGCTCGAAACACTGGTACCTCATTGACTATGTCATCATCAGGAGGAGTGACGGACAAGACGTTTGGGTGACAAAATCCATTTGTGATGCCGAATGTTGGACAGACCATCTTCTCATTGTCTCAAAAATAAACATACACATCAGAGCACCACGGCGACCTCAAGGGGTAAAAGTGCAAACACAACAAAAACTAAATGTCACCCGCCTAAACATTAAAAAAAAAAAATTAATTGTCGTTTGAAAATATACTAGAAGACCACCTCAAGCCCAATGCTGCAGCTGAACAGGATGCGGAAACAGAGTGGAGAGCCCTAAATGACATAATTTTTTACAACACTGCCATGGAAATCCTGGGTCCACCCCCCCCCCCCCTTTCCCCCCTGAAATCATGAATACTGTTTCGATGAGAGTGCACGAATCTCCATGGCCAGTGCGGCTTTTGGCAGACTGTACAAGAATGTGTGGGATAGAAATGGAATAAGCCTGCAAACAAAGCTGAAAGTCTAAGAAGCTGTTGTATTATCCACACTGCTATATGCTTGTGAAACATGGACTGTTTATCAGCGACACGCTAGGAAATTAAACCACGTCAACACAGTCTGCCTTAGGAAGCTATTGAAGATTAAATGGCAAGACAAGATCCCAGACACTGAAGTCCTAGAAAGAGCGTCCATGCCCAGTATACACACTTTACTAATGAAGAATCAGATTCGCTGGGCTGGTCATTTGACTCGCATGCCAGATCACAGGCTCCCTAAACAAAATTTTTTACGGCGAGCTGCGTTGTGGTAAACGCTCCCAAGGTGGCCAGAGGAAACGCTTTAAAAATACTCTGAAGATCTCACTAAAAGCTTTTGGAATTCATCATGAAACTTGGGAGACTGCTGCCAAAGACCGAAATTTGTGGCGTACGTCATTACGCATATTTGTAGTCACTGTAAAGCAAAGAGGACTGCAAGGGCTGTGAAGTAAAGGCTGGAAAGAAAAACAACTGCAGGAACGTCAAGCATGCTTTGCCCACACTGTCAAAGAACATTTCGAGCCAAAATAGGCCTTATCAGCCATCTTAGAACTCATGGCTCCATACTTTCAACCACACTGGATGAACTGAATGGTCATCATCATTCTTGATGGACATACAACAACAACAGCAACATAAATCAATCAACAAATCCTGATACGACGATTGGTATTATTGCATAAATCAATCACGAGATCCTGATACGACAAGTGGTATTATTTTAGAACATACATGAATTTTTATACATGAATAATATACGTTTAGTCGTTGGATCAACATCACGGCACACGGTTTAAACCATAAGTGCTCCGTTTTTCCTCCTAACGCAAACCTGAGTCTGGAGAAACTCAGCTCAATGCACGAACTCCGTTGCATCGGCGTGGATCCTGAAATACTTTGGGTAGATTTTTAACTCGAAATTTTGCCCGAGCAGCGCCGTTAGGCTACTCTTTTTCGATTTCCAACTGCCAAGGGATTTTTTACGTGCGCAACAATACACACGGGCGTCCGATCTCACTACCCAGAGATCAGGGGCAATTTTATTACTGGAAGTCCAGGTGGATTTTTTAAATAAATCCTGGTCCTCACTGGGGCCTGAACCCAGAACCTCCAGCACTCGAGGCGGACACCATACCTCGAGACCACTCAGCCCCCTGAATAATATACGCTATGCAGATGACACATTACTGATGGTGGATAATGCATAAGATCTACAGCACCTGTTGGACATTGTAGTAACAGAAAGTGGAAAGAAAGGACTCGCCTTGCATATAAAGAAGACAGTAGCAATATAAAAGAAACAGGTAACACCCAAATGTGAAACAGAGATAGAATGGAAAATTCTTCACCAAGTGAATAGTTTTAAATATCTAGGACATTTATAACATCAGATGGAAGATGCACAACAGAGATTAAAAGCAGAATAGGGCAAGCAAAAGCTGCATTTCACAAAATAAAGAATATCTTATGCAATAACTCAATATCATTAAATGTATGAAAGAGAGTGCTAAGGTGCTGTATAGAACCTGTTTTGCTGTATGGCTGTGAATCTTGGAATGTAAATGAACAAATTAGGAAGATATTGGAAGCAACAGAGATGTGATTCCTGAGACGAATGTTGCGAATTCCTTGGACTGCCAAAGTAACTAACAACGAATGTCTAAAAGAAGCTAATGAAACTGGAAATTATATACGACAATAAGAAAGAGGCAAACAACATTTTTGGTCATGTGATGAGAAGAGAGGCATTGGAGAACATCGTGACAACTTGAAAGATCGAGGGGAAGAGAGGCAGAGGCAGACCACGAGAAATGATGCTGGATGGATTGAGACAGTGTCATGGAGGAGTATCAACAGTAGAGGTGATCCAGAAAACCAACGACCGAGATCTGTGGGGAGTCATAAACGCCCACGCCAGTCGGCATGGCACTTGATGATGATGATGATGATGATGATGATGATGATGATGATCATGATGATGATGATGATGATGATGATGATGATGATGATGATGATGATGATAAATAAATCATAGTATCCGGATACGACGGTTGGTATTATTGTATAAATCAGTCATGAGATCCTAATACGACGGTTGGTATTATTATAACAGGGGTCACCAAACATTTTTCACGGTGGGCCGGATAACTGACAAAATGACGAGCGCGGGTCGCATACTCATTATGTACAATATTTGTGATGGTCTCCGTGGCGAAGATCTTACGGACGCGGTTCGTAATTCCGTATACCCGCGGTGGAAACACAGTTGCCCTCGATTTGGCAACAGACCGCGTTGCGCTGGTTTTTTATGCTATAGTATGGGTGCCGGTCATTCAGAAAGCAATGACAAACTACAGAACGTAAAATTGCCAAGACATCAACAACAGCAAAAAATGCGGATGTTGACTGCAAACGCTCTGTAAAGGATATGCAGCTAACTTTAACAATACTTGCAAGCCAGAACGAAAGCTCTGGGAAAAAAAGATGAAAAATTAAGTTAACCATGGGTGAGTGGTGACGTCAGCAAAAAGATAGTCACATCGGACCTAGTGTACACATATTCGAATGTAACAAACTAAGCAGCAAAAAAATAGTTACATCGACCTAGTGAACACATATTCGAATGTCACAAACTAAGCAGCAAAAAAGGTTAGTGAGATTTGTGAAACTGATATTTGGCTTTCAAGATATCATCAATGTTTGGTTTGGAATTGCTGCATCCAATCAAGAGAATTGCTTTCAATTATTCATCAGTCAATCTCGTTCGATGTGTTGACTTCACATACTTCATGTTTGAAAATGTTTGCTCACAGACATAAGTTGTTCCAAAAGCTGATGCCATACCAGCGGCAAATGTCTTAAATTTCAGGTAAGCAGCGGTAAAATTTTAACACGTTTTTTTTTTCTCTGTGCTGCTCTTTCAACAAGTCATTTGCTTGCAGATCAATGAGCTCCAACTGTAGTTCAATTGGCACACCATCAAGGTTACAGATTCTGAAAATCTCTCCAAAACAATGCTTTTTCAAGTCACGAATATTTTTTTCCTTCGGAAAATCGAGGTTGACATCTTCAGCTATTGAAGCGCAAATCTCTTTGAAACAGTGAAAATAAAAACAAGTGTTCTCTTTCCAGTTGTGCTTCAAATAATGACAGCTTTCTCTGAAATCCTTTGATGATTCTCTAGAGATCACGGACGAGGTTATTCTTTCCCTGAAGTTTCAAATTCAGTTCATCCATGTGGAATGTGATGTCGATCAAAAATGACAGTCAGGTAGAATCTGACAGTTTTGGATCAGCTCTATCTTTTTCAGTGAGGGAAACATCTATTTCGTTTCGGAGCTTGTAAACACGAAACAGGACTTTACCGCAGCTGAGCCACCTGACTGATGTGTGATAAGGCAAGTCACAGAATTCAGAATCAATTTCTTGAAGAAAAACCTGGAACTGACTTTGATTGAGTGCATGTCCCCGATTGAATTTCACAACAGAAACGAATGGTTTCAGTACACAAGAAATATCTAAGTCTTTCATACAGCGCGCTTGCTGATGTATGATGCAGTGTATGAACAGAGCGCTCGGAATTTTCCGACTGAGTCCTGATCTGCCCCATCAGAAATTTCCTCACTCCGGTCATGTTTTTTCCTCCATCAACTGTACACCTCGAAGCTGATTCCACTGAAGGTCTTGCAAAACATTTTGCACCTCCATGAACATGTCTTTTCCAGTTGTCGCTCCATGCATGCCGCAATCGGATACCAACTCTTCCGTTATCTGAAAGTCCAAAGTGACACCACGAATGAACACGAGAAGTTGTGACGACTCGAGAGATCAGTAGACTCATCCAGCGCCAGAGAATACCACAAGTTTCTAGTTTTCTCGAGTATCTATAGCACTATGTTCTTTCCAAGTTCTTCTGTTCTTCGCATAACCTTACTACCAATTTTTCATTGAAAACGAGACACTCGGCGTCCACTTTTATTTTCTTAGTAGCCATAATGAAGGGTGAAGTACTGATATCTGATGACAAAAGACATTGAATTATAAATATAATTAAAATCCTATTGAAACACAAGCAAGCAAAGCAGAGAACTAGGGGTCACTGGTGAAGTTACGGCTCACCTACGATACATATAAAGTTTATAGGTACCTTAGGCAATAGAATATATCTCATAATAAGGTTTGCAAAATATATAAATAGGACTGGCCTAAATAAACAACCCAGAGCAGAGTTTTTCAACCGGGGTTCCGCGAGTGGCAGCCAGGGGTTCTGCCGAAACAGACCGAATTTGCCTAAATGCAATATTTCTCCCATCTGGTCTATTAAATAAACAAGGACAGACACTTGGATCATCGCACAGATTTCTTTGAGCAAAGTAAACACTTTCGTAAGGATCTGCTCCGGCAGAAAGTTTGCAAAACACTGGCCTAGAGACCAGCTCGATTAACACATTGACCGGAGAATTCCTCTGTGCCGGGGGATAATATTTTCGTAATAAGACGAGACTTTTATGAAATTGTTATGCTATGTTTGCTACTTTATTGCCTCTATTCACATTCGTAGTTCACTTACCTATAACTGTCAAACAAAGAAATCCTTGTTACATACCTATGAAAGGGATGACTGGCAAAAAGAAGTAAATATTTCTGGAGTATCGGACCTGTATTGACAGCCCGACGCATCTTGGGGAGGGAAAGATGAGCGTGTGTTTTGCCATGGACATCATGGTAACGTCGAAGCGTAAGCGGCGCTACCACGAGCCGGAGAAGGACTTGGGGTGGCGCAAAATAAGCAAATATTTTAATAAATAAGAAAATATAGATACAATAATTTATAACTGAAAATAGTAAATTTAAGACACATAGCAACCAAGAGGTCTCGGCGGGTGTGAAAATCTACTATTATTCTAAACATAATATGTACATTTAAGCTGTATCACAACGTCACGTGTTCCATACGTTATATCAAGCAAGTTCGAATACAATCGGCGGGCCGGATGAAATGACGTCGCGGGCCGGATCCGGCCCGCGGGCCGTAGTTTGGTGACCCCTGGTATTATTGTATGAATCAATCATGCGATCCCGATAACACGGTTTGTATTTTTGTATAAATCAATTATGAGTTCCTGATACGACGGTTGGTATTATTTTAGAACTGTAGTTAGCCGTGTCTGGTGCACTTCCGGAGAGGGAGTAGTGGGTTAGGCGAGTCTGAAAAAACCTTGGCACCAGTATAGGAGTTCTCAGGGCGATACTGGTGATTTTGTTGGCAATGATGTCTCTGGTGGCGATGATGATGTCTGTGGTGGCAATAAAGGTAATGATGAGTTGTTGGCAATGATGTATGTGGTGGCGATGCAGGTAATGATGAGTTGTTGGCAATGATGTATGTGGTGGCGATGCAGGTAATGATGAGTTGTTGGCAATGATGTCTGTGGTGGTGATGCAGGTAATGATGAGTTGTTGGCATTGATGTCGTTGATGGGGATGCAGATAATGATGAGTTGTTGGCAATGATGTCTGTGGTGTCAATAAAGGTAATGATGAGTTGTTGGCAATGATGTCTGTGGTGGCGATGCAGGTAATGATGAGATGTTGGCAATGATGTCTGTGGTGGCGATGCAGGTAATGATGAGTTGTTGGCAATGATGTATGTGGTGGCGATGCAGATAATGATGAGTTGTTGGCAATGATGTCTGTGGTGGTGATGCAGGTAATGATGAGTTGTTGGCATTGATGTCGTTGATGGGGATGCAGATAATGATGAGTTGTTGGCAATGATGTCTGTGGTGTCAATAAAGGTAATGATGAGTTGTTGGCAATGATGTCTGTGGTGGCGATGCAGGTAATGATGAGTTGTTGGCAATGATGTCTGTGGTGGCGATGCAGGTAATGATGAGTTGTTGGCAATGGTGTCTGTGGTGGCGATGCAGGTAATAATGAGTTGTTGGCGTTGATGTCGTTGATGGCGATGCAGGTAATGATGATTGTTGGTAATGATGTTGTTGATGGCGATGCAGGTAATGATGAGTTGTTGGCGATGATGTCTGTGGTGGCGATGCAGGTAATGATGATTGTTGGTAATGATGTCGTTGATGGCCTTACATGTAATGATGATTGTTGGCAATGATATCTGTGGTGGCGATGCAGGTAATGATGATTGTTGGTAATGATGTCGTTGATGGCCGTACAGGTAATAATGAGTTGTTGGCAATGATGTCTGTGGTGGCGATGCAGGTAATGATGAGTTGTTGGCAATTTTCAACGTCCTAAAGACCTAGGGAAATGAAACTCGGGTTCGGACAGGCAACAAACTCCATTCTGATACTTTCTGATATAATTTATTAACAGTAGTTGACACCTTGCAGTCTTGACAGACCAAAGTATGTGAGTGGAATGTGGCCAATATTCCATCACAATGTCTGGGCAGAGCTTCAGAGAATCATGTGGCGCCCAAACGACATGACCCCTCTCTCGGCCTAGTCTTGTGTATTCCAGAGGAATGGGTAACCAATACGTCTGGCACAAGGTAGGCTGCAGACGCTGGCGACTCAGCGTCAATCCACCGAGACCTCACCACCACGAGCCGGTGGCGAGTTATAGCCAGACCCTGACACCCAAGGGACACGGCTTAGAGGCGTTCAGCCATGTCCCAGAGGTGAGGGCCTTGTACGAGCCCGGACCATGAGGGCGCGCACATATGTCGATCACAAGTGTCCGGACCTGTGTAAAGCGTGTACTATCGTCAGACTCCCCACCTGACTTTTAGTAGTCCCCGCGACCAGCGGGAATAGGCCCGCCATAGCTACCGCAGGAGATATTGCCTGTCTATTTGCAGGCAAATCTCCCATAATTCCACTGTGCGGATCTCGCGACCAGCGAGAATAGGCCCGCCGGAGATTATGCTCGTCTGCTGCGAACAAATCTCTACCGAGAGACTGAATAAGTAAAGAAACGATAAAAGTAGTGGTATTTCAATTGCGCTTGCTCTCCCACCTATGCTACACCCTTCATGTGTCTTCACAAAGTCGGAATTTATTAACAGTAATATGGCGAAAAATGGGTTTCGCAGCCAGTTACAATATTTACATCATCACAGGAGTTCATAACAAAGCAATCATACACATAACCATCACAGCAAACTCTATCAACTATCTTATAATCAACAATCCTTAACTACACTTGGTTTCTATCTATCAAGTCCCCCTTAAGCTAAACCCTCTTTCGTGGTCGGAGTCCAGTTGCCGTCTGCCCTTGGACGTGTGTCGGGCGGACACGGGGTGTAACTCTCTTCGAGCTTCTCGTGGAACAGGTCCTGGCACGCTGTAGGCGGGTTCCACCTGTGTCCATGGAGCTGTAGGCAAACTGACCCATTATTCTCGAAGGCTCTAGATTGTTCGAGCGTTCGAGTGGTTCTGTTTCCTTCCCTTATATTGGGGTTATATCCCTTCTATAAATCCCTTCTAACTTTAAGTCCGTACCTACTCCATGTGAGACTTTGACAGGGTTCCCCTCCCCGCCATTCTTGTGGGTTAGTATACGCTAATTAGTCTGTACTAATTCTGTCATAGGATCACATGAAGTTGGTGGTTGTAGTTTCATGGATGGGAACTTAGCAATTTATATACTTGCACTACTAACTCATGTATTTCCCCGTACCACAATTCAGGATGATTGCTGAAGAGCTCCTCTCTCTTCCATATTCCTAAACATGCTTATCCGACCGAAGTGCCCTGACGCTTACAGTTGTATTTGCAACCGCGCCCTTCTCAAGTATCCATATGATACCAGGATATTGAACTCTGTATTAGAGAGTTTCAACAAAACGAATTGTCTTGGCTTATTTAAGAACACCTGCAATTCTTTTCCTGAATGTATATTTTGATACACTTTTACTTCCGTATGATTTATAGTGCCCAATATATACATTTACTTTTGTTTTCTCCCAAGTAACTACTTCTGTTCTTGTTTGCCTGTTAGTGTGTTTATTCCCTTTTTACTTGCTGTAATAAAGTGTATGTGATTTACTTGTTAGTGTTTCGTTTTGTGAGTGTATGTTTTCCCTAATGTGTAAAGTGTGTGTATGTGGTGTGTAGTATACTTCTAAGCGTCACGAGTTGGAATATCCTTTATCATGAATTACGCCATTTGTGTAACGCATGAACAGGGCATTCAAACAGAGATTCTTAGAATAGCCCTATTCTATCTAATCAATCAATCAATCATGTGCCATGCCGGAAAGCGTGGGCGGTCATGTCTCGCCATTTCACTCGATCACCAGTGTCGTGGATCAGCTCAGTGTTCCTGTCTCGTCCATGCCATGTGGCCAAGCCATCCAGGTATTTTCCTCTCGGTCTTCCTCTTGGTCTGTTCCCTTCGATCTTGCCAGTTGTCACTAAGTTCGCCAATCCATTTCTTCTCATAACATGTCCAAAAAATTTTGACTGTCTACGTCTAATTTCTCTAATCAGTTTACGTTGTTCATTTGTCTCCTGTAGTACTTGGTCATTGGTTTTTCTGTCTGTCCATGGTATTCTTTGCATTCTCCTCAGAAACCACATTTCTGCAGCCATCAGATGCTTTTCAGCTTGACTGTTCATTGTCCAAGTTTCACATCCATACACAAGAACAGGCTCTATGTATCCCCTCAACACTCTTTTTCTCGTTTCAATTGACATATTTTTATTGGTCAGAATGTTTTTCATCTTGCTAAAGGCTACTTTCGCCATGGCGATTCTTGTTCTAATCTCTTCAAGGCATCTCCCATCAGATGTTATAACTGTTCCAAGATAATTGTACCGATTCACTTGTTGAAGAATATTTCCATTTACTTGTATATTACTTTGAGGCACTTCTTCCTTCCTACTGACGACCATAACCTGAGTCTTTTTACAATTTAATTCTAACCCCAGCTGCTCAATGTGTACAACAACCGCATCTACTAATTGTTGCAGGTCCTGCGGATTGTCTGCAATTAATACTGTATCATCTGCATATCTAATGTTATTGATGTTTCGTCCTCCAATTCTGATTCCATTTATATCCTCTACATTTCTGAAAATATTTTCACTGTACAGGGAAAAAGATCTGGAGACATTACACATCCCTGCCTAACACCTCTCTTAATTGGCTGATACTGTCCCACTTCATTATCAATCCTTATTGCAGCTTGTTGTTTCCAATATATGTTTTTTATAAGTCTAATGTCTTTCCCATCAATTTGTAGATCTGCTAGCATATCCACCATGCTGACATGTCTAACGCTATCAAAAGCCTTTGTATAGTCGATAAAGCAAATATGTATATCCTTGTTTACTTCTATAGCACGTTCAATAACTGTTCGCAGCATATACACAGCATTTACTGTTCCCTTTCCTTCTACAAACCCGCATTGTTCTTCCCCTATTTCAGGTTGTATCTTCTTCTTCAATCTTTGCATGATAATTCTTAGCAAAATCTTTGTGATGTGACTCATTATACTAATTGTTATGTGTTGATCACATTCCAAGGTTCCTGATTTCTTTGGGATTGCAATAAATATAGAGTTACATAAATCAGGAGGTATATCTCCAGTATCATATAATGTGTTCAGCAGTCTGGTGACTTGCTCTAGCCCAAATTCTTCTAAAGCTTTAATCATTTCTGTTGTGATGTTATCTGCACCGGGGGCCTTGCCAGCTTTCATATGCTTAAGAACATTTCGAACCTCCATCTTCAAAATTGGAATTCCTTCATTATTAAATCTAATATCATACTGTTCGTCTCTGTTATCATCATAAAGTTGTTTCACATAATATGTCCATACCTGTAGAATCTGGTTTTTTTCTATTATGATTTTGCCATCTTCAGTTTTTAGACACCCTGTTGATGTACTTGTTCTTTTATTAGTAAGTTCCTGAATTCTTTTGTGCACTAATTTGGTGTTTTGACTGTTGTGTTGGCTTTCAATTTCTGAGCACTTTTCCTCAAGCCATTTTTCTTTTGCCTCCTTACATAATGTTCTGACTTGTCTGTGAATTTCTTCATATTTGACAGAATTATTTTTGTTGAGTCTTCTTGTTTCCATGAGGTGTACAATTTCTGCAGTCATCCATTTCTTACGACCCACCTTCTTTAATTTTGGAATAGTTGTTTCTGCAGCCACATTGATTGAATTCTTCAACTTTTCCCATTGATCATCCACATCCTGGAATAGGATCTCTAGATAGGACAAAATTTCAAATATGTTCTGTACTTCTATGTTGAATTTGTTTTGTATTTCCTTGTCATTACTCAATGTACATAAATCATATTTAGTGTTTCCTGTTATATACTTGACTTTCTTCAACTTTATCCTCAATGTTCCTGTGAGTAATCTGTGGTCACTATAACAATCAGCACTGGGAACTGTTTTTGCTATTGTTAATGCGTTTCTAAATCTTCTGCTAATCAGAATGTAGTCAATCTGGTTTCTAATCCTGCTATCTGGACTCCTCCATGTCCATAATCTTCTAGGGTGTTGTTTGAACCAGGTGTTTCCTACAATCATTTCCTGTTCTTTTGCCCACTCTACGAGTCTGTATCCTCTTTCATTTCTCTCTCCTAAACCATAGTTTCCTACTGTGTAGCTATCTCCTTGATTTCCTACTTTTGCATTGAAGTCTCCTATTATGATGTTTATTTCTGACTTTTTACATTTCTTTAAGGCAGACTCAATGTCGTTATAAAATTCTTCTACACTATCTTCACTGGATTCTCCTGTTGGGGCATATACTTGAATAATATTTATGCTAAAAGGTCTGCCACTTAACTTAACTAGTAGAACTCTGTCCGACACGGCCCAATATCCTTGAATAGATTTTGATGTTTTCCGATCCAGAATAATTGCCACTCCCCTATGACGATCTTCACCTCCAGAATAAATAATCTTGAAATCTTCCTCTATCTTGATGCCTGCTCCTGTCCATCTCGTTTCGCACATACCTAAAATATTAATTTTTTCATTTTCAATTTCTTGTTTTATGTTCCCTAATGTTCCGTCGTTGTTTAACGTCCTAACGTTCCAAGTTGCTAGTTTTAACGTCTCTGTCCTTGTCTTGCGATGATCGGTCTTTAAGCGAATCATTCTATCTAATACATACTAAACATGTATACAACATTCAGACAAGTGTTACATTTTACATCAACACGCAGACAAATTAAAATGAATACTTTTTGCGTACAATTTGTCCGCTCAGTATATCGCTCTCTCATTTAATTCATTTACTCTCTGATTCGTACACCTTTCATTCAACATAGTATTTTGTTAAAATATACAAATTAAGTTGACGTAAATGTTGTCGCACTTAGAAAAAGAAAAACTTAGGCGGTATCTTATATTTAAAGCGCCAAGTACTATTTGTACTGGTGATAACAAATGGTTTATAAGTTAAATTGCAACAGTTTTAGGATGAAAATTTTAAACATGAATGAAAATGTTTATGACATATTATGATAGAAAGTGAAAAATTGACATGTTCACATATTATATGTATATAGTAATGCAACAATGTAATACATATTTAACTAATAAAATTAAACTAATTAAATCCATCGACGATCCGTGTGTTGTCGTTCTTTGTCCGTGTGTTTTTCAAATGATGTTACAGTTCATAGGTAACGTATTGGTGTCACATTTCCGTGTTGTTGTTTCTCATATGTCGTAATAGTCATAATATATTGTTGCGGTTATGTCAGTTGTTGTGTTCCGTTAGTTGGCGAAGTCCATTAAATTCACTCGTATGCAAAGTTCTTAATATTCACATGGTAACTTTATGTTCTGTGGTTGCTGAAATAACTTCACAACTCTTAATATGCACAGTTCGGATTGTTTATGCTGCACTGCTAATTGCCAATGTGGCGTAATACAACTTAGTGGTTCTAAAATTTTGAGTTATCTAACGTTTCATGTTTGTAATAGCTATAAGTAGCGTATTGAATAGGCTGTCGACACTTCTGCAGTTCTACAGTAAGTGTAGAGGTACACTGAATTTTTGCAACAGAATAAAATATCACAGCTTATCATATGGCAACTAATTAATGTAACTAGTGTCAATCTGCTGGTGCATTGGGTAATCTTGATAGAATATCGGCAATTAAGTTACCTGTGCCTTTAATATGATGGATTTCAAAATCGAAATCCTGTAACAAAAGGCACCATCTTGCCATTTGGTGATTATTATGCTTGCTTTCTCTAATGACCAGCAGTGGCGAATTATCTGTGAGGACAACGAAATGGGTGCCAAGAAGGAACTTACGTAGACGGAGAACACAGAAAACCAAACTTAAGGCTTCCAATTCAGCTGTGGAATACCTGGTTTCCGCCGCTTTCAATTTACGGCTGACATACAGGATTGAATGTTTTACGCTTTCATATTCTTGCATCAGACATCCTCCGATCGCGATAGCACTTGAATCTGTGGTTAATATAAATGGTAAATCTATGTTTGGTAATCTGAGTATGGGTGGATTGGAAAAAATAGATTTCAATTTGTAAATTGCATCCTCTAAACCGATACTCTTACATAGTTTATCTGGTTGACTTTTGGTCAACAAATTTGAAAAAAACGGATGTGATTTCTGCCCAGTTTGGTATAAATTTGGCATAATAGTTCGCGAGCCCTATAAAGACTCCTGACCTGTTTTTTTGTAGTTGGTACTTGCAGGTTCAGGATTTTTGATACAATTCTATCATCTGTGAGTAGTTTACCTTCTGAAATTCTATGACCTAAGAAGTCGATCTGTCTATAAGCTATTTCAACCTTGGAAGGTTTGACAGTTAGTCCAAAAAGAAGAATTTGATTGAAGACTTGTCGGAGTGTTGCTAAATGAGAAGTCATGTTTGTAGAATGGATACAGATATCATCTATATAAGACTGTACATCATTGATGCCATGTAATAGAAGTCTGGTTAATCTAACAAATGTGGCAGGTGCGTTTTTTTAAGCCAAAAGGAAGACATCTCCATTCATATAAGCCCAACGGTGTTGAAAATGCGGTTATATGCATTGAAGAGGGAGATAATGGTATCTGCCAGTATCCTTTCGTCAAATAAAGTTTAGAAAAAATAGATTATTTAGACATATTTAAAATAAGGTCTTCACAACTGTACATCGGTTCAGCATCCGTCGTTGTTACTACGTTGACTTTCCTGTAATCTATGCATAAGCGGATGGTTTGGTCCTTTTTCTTCACGAGGACGATTGGTGAAGAGTACTCGGACATAGATTTTTGGATTATTTTGTTTCGTTCTAAGTCTAATATTTCCTTGTCAAGATTTGACCTATAATGTAGTGGAATCGAGCATGGTCTACACTTGATAGGTGTTTAATCTGTCAAGATGATAGAGTGCGTTATTTTGTCAGTCCGTCCAGGTCGGTTTGAGAAGATAGTTTTATAGTCGTTAAGAAGAGACATAATGTCTTGTCGTTGCGGTTGTGTCACAGTGTCGGAGTCCTGTACTGTACCGTTGTCGTTTGTGATAGGTACAGGAATTTCGATGTTGTCTATGTCAGTCTGATTTATTACTGATGCTACTGTTTGTAGATTGTCCTCAATGTCACTGTCGTCATCGTCAAGAATAATCGTTGCTAATGTGTCGTTGACTTCGTCGTCTTCGTCGTTAAGAAAAATTGTCGCTAATGTGAAATTGTCTTCATCGTCTTCGTTGTCAAGAGAATGTGTCGTTAACGTAGATTTGTCTAAATTCTCGTTTGTAGTAGTGTCGTTCAGAAGTCTGGTTGGAGCTGTCGTTTCGTTTTGGTTGTCGTTCTTGTCAGTCTGTTTATTGTCCCCTGTTTTCTCTGTCTGGTTGTCCACGTCACTGTCGTTTCTGGAATAATAAGGTTTTAACATGTTTACATGGAAAATTTTCAATTTGCCATTTAAAGATATTTCGTAATCAACTTCCGAAATTCTTCTGGTAACTCTAAATGGTCCTTTTCAAGAGGTTGATAGTATATCTCTCTTGTCAGGTAATAATAACAACACCTCTTGGTTGAGTTGTAGTACAATAGTTCTTGCACCCTTATTGGCGTATTGCCTGTATATAAAACCTTTCTCCTGTAAAGATGTTCTGGCAATTATACAGGATCTAATGATTTTGTCTCTGGTGTTAGTGACTAAATCATAGGTGGAAACTGGTAATTGGATGTTTACGGGTTGTGATATCATCTCTCTGTAAATAGGAGAGGTCCTCTTGGATTTGCTCTATATATTAATTCAAAGGGAGAGAACCCAGTGCTCGAATGCGGCACTTCTCTATAAGCGAACAGCACCGTTGGGAGAAGTGTATCCCAATCGGCTGGATTTTCAGCTGTCACTTTGGCTAACATATGTTTTAGGTCCCCGTTTAATTTTTCGCAAATTCCGTTCGCGGATGGTCTGTAGGGCTTGTAAAACATTGTTTTATGCCGAGTAACTTAGTTACTGATTGAGTGGCATTAGAGATGAATTGCGTCCCTCGATCTGATATTATTTTCTCCGGAAAGCCAAAACGGGAGAATATTTGTAAAAATACATTCGTCACATCTTTAGAGGAGATTTATTTTAACGGAATCATTTTTGCCCACCTTGAACACAGATCAACGAGTGTAAAAATGTAACGATTTCCTCTGTTTGAAATGTGGTTTAAAGGTCCTACTAAATCAACCGCAACTATTTGAAATGGTCTTGAGGCAGTTGTGGTTGATTAAATTTCTGCAGTAGGGGTTTTCCCCTTTTTAATTAATTTCTGACAGATGTCACAAGATTTACAATAGTTTTTTTATGTGCTGGCAAAATTTAGGCCAATAAAATTGGCTCAGGACTCTGGCCCTGGTTTTTTCGTATCTCATGTGACCACCGAAAGGTGAGTCGTGGGCTATATGAACCACTTTATCCCGATGTATCTTATGTAATACCACTTGTTGTATCGTGGCTTGATCTCTGGTATCTAACCTTTTTAAAATATTGTTATTTAGTCTGAAAGTCCAAGAGGCGTTTTTCGTCAATTTTGGTTTTAATCCTACTAGTCGGAAATAATGCGAAAGGGTTGGATCCGTTTTCTGTTCTTGGATAAACTCAGTGGTGGTAATTTCGGGTGAAATAATTTGTAGCGACTCGTGAAGTTGTTCGTCGTGGGTTTTGTGAGTCATTTGTCTTGTCACTACATTGGCGTCTTCTGTCTGTTGTTGCACATTTACAGGTTCAGAATTTTGCTCTTTGATGGCATCCTCAATTCGAGGTTTTATGCTGATGGTGTCATTGAAAGATTCAACCGCCCCTGTGTTGTGCACTTCTGTGAATTCGTTTGGAATTCCGTCATTGGTGGTCTCCCTTGTGCTTTTGGCAGTTTGAGACATACAATTGTGTTCTTTTGTTCTGGGATCACTGCTTGATGTTTGAATGCAGTTTTTTCGTTCCCATTCTTTGATATCTTCTTGAGAACAGGATTTTATGTTGGGAAGATGCCCGAGAATAATATCTGTGCACGGATTTTCTAACACCGCGCACAGCACTTGTCCTGACACAAAAGGTGTTTGAATTTCGGCCAGTGCCAAGGGGTATCTTTCGATGGTACCTGCGAATGTGCGACATGTCACATAGTCGTGTGTGTAGTCTCTGTCATTAATTAACGTCTTTTTAATGCCAACCAGAGTCGCTCCGCTTATCGCGCATGAGTGTACAAAGTTTGTTATTTACAATACCTTTCAAAAATTTTAACTTGCCTTTTGACGTTGGCTATTTCGTTGGATATAGGGATTGTATGGCCACATTCAAGGGTGGTATCCAACTGGAACTTTTTACATGTGTTACAGGTGTTTTTCTTGATGGTATTAATGACTTCTAAAGCATTCACTGATTCATTCTCACTCTCATTCTTGATGTCACACTGATTCAGCTCTTCGATTTCTTCATCCGTAGATGTATCTACTAATGCTGCATTTGCCTGTTTCATCATCTTGCGGCCATCACAACGTCCACTATAATGGCCGTACGCTGAACAAAAGTAAAATTTGACCGCTCTCCTATAAGCGTTTCTTTTGTTTCTTTGTTTTTCCACCATCATTTGGAGATGATGTGGGTAGGTTGATGCTTTGTCACATATAGCGTACTGTTCATGAGTTAAATGACAATATTGACATAGGACTGGCTTGGTGAATTTAGAGCGTTGTTTGAATCTATTATCACCCGGTTTAGAATATTTGGTGTTTGTGACAGCTGCTGTTTCATTCTGAGTAGTGTTTAATTGAAAAATGTCACGATTCGCTGTGAAATAAGCACTCCCTTTGTGTTCGATTTCTTGAATAGTCTTACAATCACTTTGTCTTAGAAATTTAGAGAAAGGAGTGGGTATTGTGTTCATAATCTTGTCAATTATTATTAGCTCTTTTAGTTTTTCATAGCTGTTGTTTGTCTTCGCTGAGGTAATCCATTTAGTGCAAATATCTTGGACTGTAGACACGTAGTCTATGAACGTTTGGTGGGTGATGGTGATAATTTTGAAAACTGCAATTGATAACCTGCTGTGTCTAATGAAAAATGTTGCAATATTCTGTTTTAGATAGTCGTAATCTTTCCTCATGTATTGTGGAATTGTTTCAATCACTTTTAAGGGCTCTAATCTAAGTTTCTCATAAGGATAAATGCCCAATCGACTTTTGAAATGCTATGATATGACATTAAACACTCGAAGTTCTCTATATATGCACTTATAGAATCTCCGGAACAGAAAGGTTTGACTAGGCCTTTGTATTTGTTGTATTTTTGCTCCTCTTCTTTACCCCCTCATTTATTTACCGAAATTTCCATGTTGGAGTCAATCTCCATTTGTTTGACTTGTAATTGTGTTTGCGTTTCGATTTCTTTTTGTTTCAAAACTAATTCTAGTTCTAACTTCTTTGTTTCTGCGTTTAATTGAGCTTGTTTGCTAGCAGCTTCGAGCTCCATTCTTTTATTTTCAGCCTCCATCTGCATCTTTTTATCTTCAGCCTCCCTTTGCATCTTTTTTTCTTCAGCCTCCATTTGCATCTTTTTCTCTTGAGCTTCCATTTGCATCTTTTTCTCTTCAGCCTCCATTTGCATCTGCAGTCGATTTTCTTCTCTTTCAGCTGCCCTGTCTTCTTTCGCTATGTTTTCTGAATGCGTTTTCTGCGCCCATTCTGACAGTTTATCTGCAGTACAACCTAATTTAAGTCCTAACTCGATACACTGTTCCAATGTTGACATTTTGTAAATTTAACTAAATTTAAATTTTTAGAAATTAAATCCCTTTGGAAACAGTTTGGGTGTACAAAAATTGATTATGTCCCTTAATGTTTACATATACACTTTCTCTGGAATTAATTCAAATGGAAATGAAATTTGGATGCACATATCATCAATTGAAATACATAGAAAAATGTTACATCAATGGAAAAAAATATGAGTATCGTTTAGGGATACAATAAGCATGAAACCTATGGGACTTATCTGATTTCCTGGTTTATTTGCTGTAGTGTTGTTGTTTGGTTCTCCGGTTATTTCGCTACTGCTGGAGAACAATTTACATGCACACAATTTTTCGCGGAACAATATGTCGTTGGAATGAAAAAGATTAGTATTTAATTACAGTTATTGTCCAGTCATGTCAATGTTACATTTTATACACATAGTTTCTAAATAACTTTCTAGAGGGACTACGATAGTTTATGAACAGATGAGAAGATAGTCGCTGTGAACTTCAGACTTTGTCGTGAATGAATGTTAATATATTTTACTTGGCAAAACCAAGAGCTGTCGAGAAATTGAAGTAGAATTTAATCGTCTTGAGCTTGCCAAAACCGGCTTGGCCCCCAAATAGCCTGTCAACGTCCTAAAGACCTAGGGAAATGAAACTCGGGTTCAGACAGGCAACAAACTCCATTCTGATACTATCTGATATAATTTATTAACAGTAATCTGGCGAAGAATGGGTAATAATGAGTTGTTGGCATTGATGTCGTTGATGGCGATGCAGGTAATGATGATTGTTGGCAATGATGTCCGTGGTGGCGATGCAGGTAATGATGATTGTTGGTAATGATGTCGCTGATGGCGATGCAGGTAATGATGAGTTGTTGGCGATGATGTCTGTGGTGGCGATGCAGGTAATGATGATTGTTGGTAATGATGTCGTTGATAGCGATGCAGGTAATGATGAGTTGTTGGCAATGATGTCTGTGGTGGCGATGCAGGTAATGATGAGTTATGGGCAATGATGTCGTTGATGGCGATGCAGGTAATGATGAGTTGTTGGCGATGATGTCTGTGGTGGCGATGTAGGTAATGATGATTGTTGGTAATGATGTCGTTGATGGCCGTACAGGTAATGATGATTGTTGGCAATGATGTCTGTGGTGGCGATGCAGGTAATGATGATTGTTGGTAATGATGTCGTTGATGGCCGTACAGGTAATGATGATTGTTGGCAATGATGTCGTTGATGGCCGTACAGGTAATGATGAGTTGTTGGCAATGATGTCTGTGGTGGCGATGCAGGTAATGATGAGTTGTTGGCAATTGTCAACGTCCTAAAGACCTAGGGAAATGAAACTCGGGTTCAGACAGGCAACAAACTCCATTCTGATACTTTCTGATATAATTTATTAACAGTAATCTGGCGAAGAATGGGTAATAATGAGTTGTTGGCATTGATGTCGTTGATGGCGATGCAGGTAATGATGATTGTTGGCAATGATATCTGTGGTGGCGATGTAGGTAATGATGAGTTGTTGGCAATGATGTCCGTGGTGGCGATGCAGGTAATGATGAGTTGTTGGCGATGATGTCTGTGGTGGCGATGCAGGTAATGATGATTGTTGGTAATGATGTCGTTGATAGCGATGCAGGTAATGATGAGTTGTTGGCAATGATGTCTATGGTGGCGATGCAGGTAATTATGAGTTATGGGCAATGATGTCGTTGATGGCGATGCAGGTAATGATGAGTTGTTGGCAATGATGTCTGTGGTGGCGATGCAGGTAATGATGAGTTGTTGGCAATTGTCAACGTCCTAAAGACCTAGGGAAATGAAACTCGGGTTCAGACAGGCAACAAACTCCATTCTGATACTTTCTGATATAATTTATTAACAGTAATCTGGCGAAAAATGGGTTTCGCAGCCAGTTACAATATTTACATTATCACTGGAGTTCATAACAAAGCAATCATACACATAACCATCACAGCAAACTCTATTAACTATCTCATAATCAACAATCCTTATATACACTTGGTTTCTATCTATCAAGTCCCCCTTAAGGTAAACCCTCTTTCGTGGTCGGAGTCCAGTCGCCGTCTGCCCTTGGACGTGTTTCGGGCGGACACGGGGTGTAACTCTCGTCGAGCTTCTCGTGGAACAGGTCCTGGCACGCTGTAGGCGGGTTCCACCTGTGTCCATGGAGCTTTAGGCAAACTGACCCATTATTCTCGAAGGCTCTACATCAGTGTTTCCCAACGTGGGGCCCACGCCCCACAGGGGGGCAATTTGACTGTTAAGGGGGGGGGGGGGGGGGGGCAATTCGAAAATGGAAGAAATCGGCTGAATATAACAAAACGGGGAGACTTGAGACTGAAGTTAACTAAATTGGAACCTGACATAAGATCTCTTTGCAGCAAGCATCAAGCGCAAGGATCTCACTAAATTTAAATAATAAATAATTACTAATAATTAAAATAATATAGAAAAATCTTTCATTAAAATTATTTTGTACTTGAATTTCAGTTCTCCATTATATGTTTTGAAAATTTACTTACTGTGTTTGCTCAATAATTACCTAGTGATTTCTTCCTAAAACCTATCATTCAAGTTTCTTTAGTGAACATTTCAATTTTTGAATATTAAAAATAATGTATATGTTGAAGGGGGGGGGGCATGGGGCGGGGGAGGGGGGCAATATGAATTTTAGAAAGGCTTAAGTGGGGCATGGTACAAAAAAGGTTGGGAAACACTGCTCTACATTGTTCGAGCGTTCGAGTGGTTCTGTTTCCTTCCCTTATATTGGGGTTATATCCCTTCTATAAATCCCTTCTAACTTTAAGTCCGTACCTACTCCATGTGAGACTTTGACAGCAATGATGTCTGTGGTGGCGATGCAGGTAATGATGATTGTTGGCAATGATGTCGTTGATGGCCGTACAGGTAATGATGAGTTGTTGGCAATGATGTCTGTGGTGGCGATGCAGGTAATGATGAGTTGTTGGCAATGATGTCTGTGGTGGCGATGCAGGTAATGATGAGATGTTGACGATGATGTCGTTGATGGCGATGCAGGTAATGATGAGTTTTTGGCAATGATGTATGTGGTGGCGATGCAGGTAATGATGAGTTGTTGGCAATTTTCAACGTCCTAAAGACCTAGGGAAATGAAACTCGGGTTCAGACAGGCAACAAACTCCATTCTGATACTTTCTGATATAATTTATTGACAGTAATCTGGCGAAAAATGGGTTTCGCAGCCAGTTACAATATTTACATTATCACAGGAGTTCATAACAAAGCAATCATACACATAACCATCACAGCAAACTCTATTAACTATCTCATAATCAACAATCCTTATATACACTTGGTTTCTATCTATCAAGTCCCCCTTAAGGTAAACCCTCTTTCGTGGTCGGAGTCCAGTCGCCGTCTGCCCTTGGACGTGTTTCGGGCGGACACGGGGTGTAACTCTCTTCGAGCTTCTCGTGGAACAGGTCCTGGCACGCTGTAGGCGGGTTCCACCTGTGTCCATGGAGCTTTAGGCAAACTGACCCATTATTCTCGAAGGCTCTACATCAGTGTTTCCCAACGTGGGGCCCACGCCCCACAGGGGGGCAATTTGACTGTTAAGGGGGGGGGGGGGCAATTCGAAAATGGAAGAAATCGGCTGAATATAACAAAACGGGAGACTTGAGACTGAAGTTAACTAAATTGGAACCTGACATAAGATCTCTTTGCAGCAAGCATCAAGCGCAAGGATCTCACTAAATTTAAATAATAAATAATTACTAATAATTAAAATAATATAGAAAAATCTTTCATTAAAATTATTTTGTACTTGAATTTCAGTTCTCCATTATATGTTTTGAAAATTTACTTACTGTGTTTGCTCAATAATTACCTAGTGATTTCTTCCTAAAACCTATCATTCAAGTTTCTTTAGTGAACATTTCAATTTTTGAATATTAAAAATAATGTATATGTTGAGGGGGGGGCATGGGGCGGGGGAGGGGGGCAATATGAATTTTAGAAAGGCTTAAGTGGGGCATGGTACAAAAAAGGTTGGGAAACACTGCTCTACATTGTTCGAGCGTTCGAGTGGTTCTGTTTCCTTCCCTTATATTGGGGTTATATCCCTTCTATAAATCCCTTCTAACTTTAAGTCCGTACCTACTCCATGTGAGACTTTGACAGCAATGATGTCTGTGGTGGCGATGCAGGTAATGATGATTGTTGGCAATGATGTCGTTGATGGCCGTACAGGTAATGATGAGTTGTTGGCAATGATGTCTGTGGTGGCGATGCAGGTAATGATGAGATGTTGACGATGATGTCGTTGATGGCGATGCAGGTAATGATGAGTTTTTGGCAATGATGTATGTGGTGGCGATGCAGGTAATGATGAGTTGTTGGCAATGATGTATGTGGTGGCGATGCAGGTAATGATGAGTTGTTGGCAATGATGTCGTTGATGGCGATGCAGGTAATAATGAGTTGTTGGCATTGGATTCCTGGATTCTCCAGGATAATGATAGGGGGTTAAAATATAATGTGGGTGTTGATTCCCCTCACTCCAGGGACGACACTAAAGGTAATCCACGACAGGACTGTGAGACTGGCTTGGCTAAATAATAAATTAGGAATAAATAATATTAAAATGAGATTCAGATTTAAATGTCATACAAATACAACAGAAGTCGTAATTGTCAGCATAATCAGCAACATCAGCATTATCAAAATCATCAACATCATCATCATCGTTGGTTTCCATATAATGGTATAAGTGCTGGTCGTTAAGAAAGCAATGGCAAATTACTGAACGTATATTTGCCAAGAAATCACAAATAGCCAAAAGATGCTGGAGTTGACTGCGACGTCCTGTAAATGATATGCAACTAACTTAACATCATCATCGCCAATTGAGACACTCCGAAGTACGGCATTTACATCGCCGGATCTTATCATTCAACTGTCCCTTGTTCTCTGATACTGCCGTAATCCAAGCGTCGACATGAACCCCAATAATGCCGCAGGTGTGTGTAATGTGGAATTATTAACTGTGTGCATACCTTCTATTGCAGATAAGCAGTACCCGACATGTGGTCTCCGTAATCACCAATTTGCTGATGTTTACAAACAACTGTGTGAACTTTATTCTGTACTGCGTGTGTGGAACCCGCTTTAGACAGGAGCTGATCGATATGGCCTGTTTCTGGCGTAGAAAGCCTAGATAAAAGCAACGCCTATTGTTTATCAGAACACAGAATACTCACGTGAACAAAAGTAAACACGCTCACCAGGTCTCCGTGGTACTGTCCATGTTCAAATTTCCATTATACATAAACTTGACCTTCTATTATTTTATCATTTACAACGTTCTTATTTTTCCTGTTAACACGCCAATGAATGGAGAGAGAGAGAGAGAGAGAGAGAGAGAGAGAGAGAGAGAGAGAGAGAGAGAGAGAGAGAGAGAGAGAGAGAGAGATGGGGGTCGGGGAGAGGCCCAGATAAATGATGTCTCATTTAATATCTAGCGCCAGGTTGATGATGTTTCGTTTAGTGTCTAGCCCAGCTCTATGCTACGAGGCAAAGAAGTATGGGAGTTCATAGCGAATGTTACTGGACGGTGTTTAGTGCAGGAGAGCTTGGCATATGATACCACAACATCTAGTCTGAGAATGATGGTAGAGGCAGTGACTGTGACGTTCTGCTGGCTATAGGACAACTAGTACACACCTGTCGTGATTGTGACGGACTTACAGAGCACGCTGAAAGGGGTGAAGACAGGCATGTTTCGTGCAAAGTGGCATACCGATTTAAAAATCGAAGATAAAGATCATCCTTTGAATCTTTTTCCCAGGGCATGCTGGTGTGTTGGGGAACTATCAGGCGGACAAACTGGTTGGAACTGCACTGCTGGATGGGATATCGGTGCACGATAAAACACATGTAGTCGGGGCTCTTTGAGATCATGTGTGTAATGTTGACACCTTGCAGTCTTGACAGACCAAAGTATGTGAGTGGAATGTGGCCAATATTCCATCACAATGTCTGGGCAGAGCTTCAGAGAATCATGTGGCGCCCAAACGACATGACCCCTCTCTCGGCCTAGTCTTGTGTATTCCAGAGGAATGGGTAACCAATACGTCTGGCACAAGGTAGGCTGCAGACGCTGGCGGCTCAGCGTCAATCCACCGAGACCTCACCACCACGAGCCGGTGGCGAGTTATGGTCAGACCCTGACACCCAAGGGACACGACTTAGAGGCGTTCAGCCATGTCCCACAGGTGAGGGCCTTGTACGAGCCCGGACCATGAGGGCGCGCACATCTGTCGATCACAAGTGTGCGGACCTGTGTAAAGCGTGCACTATCGTCAGACTCCCCACCTGACTTTTAGCGGTCCCCGCGACCAGCGGGAATAGGCCCGCCATAGCTACCGCAGGAGATATTGCCTGTCTATTTGCAGGAAAATCTCCCATAATTCCACTGTGCGGATCTCGCGACCAGCGAGAATAGGCCCGCCGGAGATTATGCTCGTCTGCTGAGAACAAATCTCTACCGAGAGACTGAATAAATAAAGAAACGATAAAAGTAGTGATATTTCAATTTCGCTTGCGCTCCCACCTATGCTACACCCTTCATGTGTCTTCACAAAGTCGGACTAGAGTCAAGCTCAAGTCAAGTGTGTAATGTAAAAGAACAGATAAACCCTCATTGCCTGCAGAGAGTGGCCAGAATATCTGGTCGACACTCGGTACCTAGGGGGAAAGGCCAGATGGAGGGACAATCAGATTGCTACTGGTATTATTAGTAATGGGACTCTTCGCTGGCTGTTAAAGGTCAGGACGGAGCACACGTGGGAATGTCCAGAGTGCTGTGATGTCGGTTCTAGCTAGACTCAACTCAACTCGTGTCTAGCCCAAATGAGTGATGTCACGAATAACGTCTAGTCCCAGGTGTATGATGTCTCGTCTAACGTCTAGTCCTAGGCGTGTGATATTTCGCCTAATGTCTAGTCCCAGGTGTGTGATGTCTCGTTTAATGTCTAGTCCCAGGTGTGTGACGTATCGTCTAATGCAGTGGTTCTCAACCTTTTTGGCCCGTGCACCCTGTCAAAATCCCAATAAGTGTTTAGAGAGTTAAGAATATAAGTAATAGGGCTAAGACAGAGTCTAGTAGGAGACACCAGACAGGAGAGACACCAGCGCTATAAATAGCTTCACAACGAGACACACTTGTGTCAACCAAGGGAGCATTGAGTACAGCTGAGCGAGGGTTTCCCCAAGACATTGGGAAACTCGCTTCTACGAGTAACCGTGGAGTACCAGGTTACTCGAGTGAGCTGGCCAGCGTGCTGGGCCACTATGCACGCAAGACTCGCCATCGCACGGAGAATCCAACGTCCGTGTTTGAACACGCAATGAGTAGCGTGAGGACAGACCAGGACTGAGACGAGTAGAGAATAGACGTGTTCCTTACGAATGCTATAAGTTTCTAGACAATAGTGATAGTTAGGCTTTAGATTTCATTCAGTGATTAATAGTATCATTATCAGTTCTTCATTGCATCCATGTAACGTACCATGTTGTTTATTGTCAATGAAGTATTCCGCTCGCAGAGCTTGTTTATCGCTAGCTCTAAATAAATTGCATTCCTTTTGCAAATGACACGAGTTATTATTTCGTGTGGTGCAAAAGTAGGGGAGTCCTGAAAGACCTGTCGCAAGCAAGTTGCTGACAGGCAGGACCCCAATTGGTGTCAGAAGTCCCTGAACCAACGTCAACAGGCAATTGGTGTCAGAAGTCTCTGAACCAACACCATACAGGCACCATTCGACATTATTTCTGTGTTAAAATATCTAAATTAACATAAATTATTTTGCATAAAATGGCAGAAATAATTGCGTTTTGTGAATAACGTGAGTGATTAACACCATTACTGCGTGATAATTTGTATCATCCCATTTGTGGAGCTTGAACCACAATGAAGGAAGTTTAAGTTACAAATTATGTTAGTCTATGAAAATTTAAGAAAGTGTGTTATTCTACTGAAAGTAATGATAATGTATACAAATATGAATGTAAATTATCAAGCAAACCATCGTGTACATTTCATTTTGTGTGATACAGCCATCAATGTCACCATTCATCATATTCAGGTAAATATTTGTGCAAAATAAGTTCTTTTTGTACAAAGTGAATACATTAGCTACTGAACGGAAGCCTTGGAACGTAATTATACCAAACTAGTTAGAAAGTGAAGACAAGACGACAGCGACTGTCATAATTGACGAATCATCTTACGAATCATGACGATCATTCAGACAATCATAACATTCATTCATTAACATCATTTATCATTATCTAAATCACATTTTTCATTCATCAGCCGCATGAAATATAAACATGTATTTATATCATACGCATGTTTTTAAAGTATTGATGCTCTACTAAACAGAAGCATCCGTTTTGTTCTCAAGTCTATCATTTTTGGTGTGTCGGGAAGACAGCGGTGGAACATCCCAAGAACCGTATTTTCCAAAGAATTAGATGAGTATATTTTTGAAATATTTTGATATCCACTATGTTAATCATGCATCTTTTTTTTCAGAAAGAATGTAAATAACTAACACATAACTACAAACCATTGTGTAAAATTACTGTGATATCATTGTGAACTAACATAAAGCCACAAAATGGCATCATTAAATGATTGTATCCAGGCGGGCAAAGAAATGGGCCACACTGGAGACAAATTAGAGAAGTGGGTAGATCAAAGATACAAAGAAGAATTAGCTCGACAGAAGGAAGAAACAGAGAGAAAAGTTGCTTTAGAGAGAGACGAAAGAGCATTAGAAAGACAACATCAAAAAGAGATGAAAGAAGTAGGGGAAGCCACCAAACAGAAGCAGATACAGGTAGATTCAGAAACTAAATTAAAGATGAAGGAAATGGAGGTAGATTCAAACATACAGATAGCCTCTAGCAAACAAAAGAGCCAAGAAGAACAGAACAAATTTAGTAAATATAAAGGCCTTATCAAACCATATAGCGTAGGGGATTCAATTTCTGCATGGACTGAGAACATAGAATTTCAACTTAAAACTCAGAAAATACCATTGGAGGACTGGGCAATGATCTACATGAGAAATCTCAGTGGGGAGCCATTAAAGGTAATAGAATCAATATCTACAGAACTAAGGAACAATTATCAGTACATTCACGATAGGATCATGCAACACTTTCTTCTAGATGCCACTGGGTACCAAATTCAGTTTTCCCAAAAAAAGCCAAAGGCAACTGAAACCTTCTTAGATTACCTCTCTAACGTGCAAAGCACATTTAATAAATGGACTAGGGCGGCGAAAGTGGGCAAAAGCTATGATAAATTACAAGATCTTATGGTAATGGACAAGGTGATATCCACCGTCCCTACCCCTTTTGCGAAGTTTCTCCAACAATCAGATATCGAATCCATTGAGCAATTAGAAAAATGGGGGTTGGCATATTTTTCTTCCAATCGTAACATATTTAAGTCCACTACACATGATACAGAGATCACTGCTTTTGCAAAGAATGTACCGAGTACATCTTACAATCAGAAAGAGTATCGTAAGAAAGACAAACCATACCAGAAGCCACCTCAATGTGGATATTGTAGTTTGTTTCATCCTAGCTACTCTATGTGCGATAAGAACCCGGCATATCCCTCACACTTAGAAAAAGTGATAAATAAGCAAGAAAGTAGAAGAACTTCATTTAAACGTGCTTTTAAATTTTACTTTTGTTCCAGCTATGGCCACTATAGTAATAAATGTCTTGGTAGGCAACGAATGAAAGCAAATAATGCTGCACTCATCGATACTTCATCAGACGATGATAGTGAAATTGACGCGGAACTTGTAAATGTTTTACCAACGAGGGAATGTGAAAGTGTGGCAGCAGTTACTGACATATTAGACTTTAAGAAATGTCTCACATGTCACCAGTTTCATGTGGATGGTAAATTGAAATGTGGGCACGTGATACCATCCTCCAATGAAGATGCTAATGCAGCAAGTACCTCTAGAGGTAAACTAAAGTTCTACGATGCATTGGTCAATGATCAACCATGCCATTGTTTACTCGATAGCGGCAGCACTTTACTTGGTTTAAGAAAAGAACTGGTCAGACCAGAATATTACACGGGTGAATTTGTCAAATGCCGTACTTTCTCTGGAACCATTGAGAAATACCCACTGGCAAAAGCGCATATTTGTCAAGATCCCCAATAAGGCCTTACAAAGGCACTAGGAGTTAATACTAGGCTAGTAGGGAGACACCAGACAGGAGAGACACCGAGCGCTATTAATAGCCTCACAAGGAGACACAATTGTGTCAGACCAGAGGTCGAGGAGTACAGCTGAGCGAGGGCTTTCCCCAAGCAATTGGGAAGCTTGTCCTTGCGAGTACCGTGAAGGACCCGGTTACTCGTACTCACAGGCCAGCGTGCTGGCGAGACCATGCACGCAATAATAGCTACTGCACGGAGAAGAGTGTCCGTGCTGGTCCACGCAATGTGTAGCGTGTGGAGAGACTGACTGGAGACGGTAGAGAGAGCAGACGTATCCTTGACCAATGCTATAGTTTCTAGGCAATAGGCAAACATAGGGCTGTTCACTTAGATTGTGAAATACTAGTATCATCTATCATTACGTCAATGCATTCATGTTGTATAATGATGATGAAGTATAACGCTCGTAGAGCCATTCAAATGTCGGCTCTGAATAAATTGCATTCCTTTCGCAAATGTCACGAGTTGTTATTTCGTGCAGTGCGAAAGTAGGGGAGTCCTATAATCTGCAGCGCACAAGTCGCTGACAGGCAGACCCCGAATTGGTGTCAGAACACAGTGAAGCAACGCCAACAGGCCAATTGCTGTCGCAATACAGTGAAATAACGCTGCTGAGCAGTCATAGCAGGCATTCGTTGTAATATTCAACAAACAGTTAACGCCAGCAGGCAAGTGGTATTATGAACCACTGAACGAACGCTAGCTATTGATTGATATTACAAAATTCTGAACCAGCATCAGTTCATTGCACGATTCGACATCATTGCTGTGTGATATATTTCAGAGTAATGCAAATTTGTTTCTATACATGCCATAGATAATTTTCTTTGGTAAATTATACGATCACCAATTTGTGGAGTGTGAACCACAATTGAGCCAAATTAAATCGCTTAAGTGTGAAATTCTACAAATATTAATTTGAAAGTGTGTTATTATACTAAAAGCAATTGAAATGTATACAATCATCAGTGAACATTACCATCGTAACCACCGTGTACATTTCATTGCGTGTGATACATCCATCAATGTCACCCTTCTACGGAGTCATTAAATAGATTAGCGACGAACTGCAGCCGAGAACAAAGTTACGCCAGAGTCAAAAGAGAAGACAAGATGACATCGACGGTCATACGACTAATCATCTCACTTATCATCTAACAATCATTCAGACGATCATATCATTCATCCATCAATACCATTTAACACTATCTATCACATTTTCGTTTATCATTCGCATGAAATATGAGCTTGTAATGACAACTTATTGAAATATGAAATAGTTGATAAAATATAATGAAATATGAAATTGTATTGACAACTTAAGCGTGTCTAATTTTTGCTGCTCTACTAACCAGAAGCAGCCCTTGTACTATCAAGTCACACCAGTGTGTAAGTGTGAAAGACAGCGGTGGAACATCCCAAGTACCGTTCTTTCCAAAGAATTAGATGAGTATATTTTCCGAATATTTTGGTATGCTCTAACTTAATCATGCATCTTCTTTTTCAGTAAACGATGTACACTTACTAACATATTATTATAAACTATTGTGTGAATATTATTGTATTATCATTTTAAACTAACATTACGCCACAAAATGGCGTTACTAAATGAATGTATCCAGGCGGGCATCGCAATGGGCCATACTGGTGAAAAATTAGAAAAATGGGCGGATCAAAAATATAAAAAAGAAACAGAAAGAAAAACTGCTCTTGACAGGGACGAAAGAGCATTAGAAAGGCAACATCAAAAAGAAATGAAAGAGATCGAGGAAGTTACCAAACAGAAACAATTAGAGTTAGATCAAATTACCAAACAGAAACAATTAGAGTTAGATCAAATTACCAAACAGAAACAATTAGAGTTAGATCATGCCACCAAAGAAAAGCAGATACAGGTAGACTCAGAAACTAAACTAAAGATGAAGGAAATGGAGGTAGATTCTAATATACAAATAGCCTCTAGCAAACAAAAGAGTCAAGAAGAACAAAACAAATTTAGTAAGTACAAGGGCCTTATCAAACCATACAGTGTAGGTGATTCTATTAGCGCATGGACTGAAAACGTAGAGTTCCAACTAAAAACACAGAAAATACCTTTAGAGGATTGGGCAATGATTTACATGAGGAACCTGAGTGGAGAGTCTTTAAAAGTAATAGAATCCATACCTACAGATCTTAGAAACAATTACCAGTACATACACGATAGGATAATGCAACATTTTCTTTTGGACGCTACTGGGTACCAAATTCAATTCTCACAGATTAAGCCAAAAGCAACTGAAACTTTCTTATACTACATCTCTAACGTGCAGAGCACATTTAAAAAGTGGACTAAAGCTGCTAAAGTAGGTAACAGCTATGAAAAACTAGAAGAGCTGATGGTAATGGACAAAGTTATTTCTGCCGTTCCTACCCCTTTTGCAAAGTTTTTACAACAGTCAGATATTGATTCCATTCAACAATTAGAGAAACGGGGGTCAGCTTATTTTTCATCTAATCGGGACATATTTAAAACTACATCACATGACACAGAAATTACAGCTTTTGCAAATAGAGTCCCTGATAGATCCTACAACCAGAAAGATTACCGTAAAAAGGACAAACCATATCAGAAACCACCTCAATGTAATTATTGCAATCTGTTTCATCCAACTTATTCGATGTGTGATAAGAACCCCACATATCCGTCACACCTAGAAGCAGTGTTAAAGAAGCAAGAAAGCAGAAGATCATCCTTTAAACGTGCTGTAAAATGTTATTTTTGTTCAAGTTATGGCCACTATAGCAATAGGTGTCTTGGGAGACAGAGAATGAAGGCAAACAATGCAGCACTCATCGATACATCATCAGACGATGAGAGTGACATAGATCCGGAACTTGTGAATGTGTTGCTAACGAGTGAATGTCAGAATGTATCATCAGTAACCAATATTTTAGACTTTAAGACATGTAAAATATGCCATCAGTTTCATGCGGAGGGGAAATTAAAATGTGGACACGTAATATCATGTTCAAATGAAGAAGCTAACGCAGCATGTGCCTCCAGAGGTAAACTTAAGTTCTACGATGCACTGGTCAATTGTAAACCATGCCAATGTTTAGTTGATAGCGGCAGCACTCTACTGGGTTTAAGGAGAGAACTTGCTAGACTAGAAGATTATACGGGTGAATTTGTCAAATGCCGTACTTTCTCTGGAACCATCGAGAAATATCCATTGGCAAAAGCGCATATCAATACCCCGTTCCTTACCGGCACATTTACGTGCGCGCTCCTCCAAGATCCATGTACGGATCTTATTTTCGGATGCCTAGATGCATTAAAAGAATGTACAGACGACAACATAAAAGCCTGGAATGAGACACACATGGCCAACGCTGTAACTAAGTCAGATACAGAAACAAACTATACTGACTTACAAAATGAAATGCTACAGCTATTAACACCAAGTGGTGCAGATACCAACACGACTCGACAAAAGTTGATCGAGGCACAAAGCACCGACCAAACAATCACACCGTATTTTAACTTGTTGTGTGAGCGAAAGAAAGTGTCTAAAAATGCTTCCTGGTACTTTAGAAAAGTTAACGGAATTCTCATGCGTTATTACACATATAATAACCATGAAATTCAGCAGACGGTGTTACCTGTAACATACCGACAAAATGTGCTAAAAAGCGCACATGAATCACCGTTTGCTGGACATTTGGCCTATCATAAAACGCGAGCCAGAATTCTATCACAATTTTACTGGCCGAAATTCTGTTCGGACATAAAACTGTTCTGTCGTTCTTGTACTGATTGTCAACATCGTGTACGAAAGAAAAAGCATGTAAAGACCGAAGTGCAACGGTCAGTAATAGCATCTAGACCACTTGAGAGTATAGCGGTCGATATTGCTGGACCCCTAATGCAGGTGTCGAGTAATGGAAACCACAACTATCCAAACAAGGGTACTAAAACGATTCACCTTAAACCAAACCAGAAGGTTGTGATTCGACTACCTGATAAACATAATATGGTACTAACATCTTGCCAAGGGCCTCTCAACGTTGAACGTGAAATATCAGATGCGGATCATGAAATATCGATAAAAGGACACTTAGAGATATTTCATATCAACATACTGAAACCATACTTTTCACGGCAAGAACAACAGACAGACGAACAAATTGCACCAACACCAAGCAATGAGACGACAGACGTACACAACACAACTTCACTAGATAGGGCGACACACGACAGCGACAACGCAAACACACTTAGCCAGGTAACAACACACACAGCTAGCAGCACAATGGGATTGGACGAGATGGAATTACCAGGTCCTACGGTAAACGCGACTCGACCAGTATTTCGACTTATAGAGATAACATATGCAGTCATACGGAAGACGGGACAAAACACCTACTGAAACGTCGACAAGTCTTCGACAGGTTGCGATTTGGTGGGCTCACAGCGAAGCCGTCCAAAGTAGAGTTGGGCATGGAACAAATTGACTTCCTGGGTCATACCATCTGCAGGGGCCAATTGAAAACTGATGACAGAATCGTCACTAAGATTCTGAATTTGACAATGCCAACGACCAAGAAACAGGTCCGAAGTTTACTCGATCTAGTGAACTACTTTAGTAAATTCATTCCAAATCTGGCGGAAATCACCAGTGTTTTTTCTAACATCTTAAAAGCTTCGGCTAAGGTATCTGTAAAAGATGCAGGATTAATTAGTGCTTTATCAAAATTGAAACATCTTTTCAGCGTTCCACCTATCCTCCGTATGCCTAATCCAAAACTCACTTATTTCTTACGCACAGATGCGAGTGCCATATCCATGTCTGGGATACTAGGACAGTTCTACGACGGGACGTTCCACCCCGTAATGTACGTAAGTCGCAAGATTACTCCTGCTGAATCAAAATACTCAACATCAGAATTGGAGGGCCTCAGTTTGATCTATTGCGTGAGAAAGTTTCATAGATTTTTGGCAGGAGCACAGTTTGTAATCCAATCCGATAACTCTCCGTTGTCTGTGATGCAGTCTGGACTTCCTACCAACAATAGAATTTACAGGTGGGCTTTGATTCTCCAAAATTACACATTTACCATCCAGCACTTAAAAGGGAGATAAAATACGGTTGCAGACATTTTGAGTCGTCCATCATCCATTCAAATACCTGAGTTGCAGGAAGGGATCGACCATACACCACCAGAAACAGTGACACTGTAATGTTAGATAACTCAGTGCCATGTGTGGTGATTAGGACACATCGTAAGTGCGTTATCATTCGCCAAATATATAACCTGTGTCAATATAACAGTGCTATAAGAAGTGTAACAAACTGACGCAGAAATAACATGCGCTGACAGACACATAAGCTAGAGGAACATTCAAGTGTTAGCTGTGAACCTACATAACGTAGGAGGGAACTATATTAATACACTATCCTTGAAGGAGAGCATAAGAGACTTTGCCGAAATGAACTATGTTAGAATAGTCTACAAAGAATATTGCTCCATCTTCGCAACGCAGAGGAGGACGTCGACTTAGTGTAATTAGAGATAGAAATGTAACTGTGATATATGTATATTATTATTTTATTAACAGTACCTATAACTTCATTTTTCTGTTAATTATTCAATTGCACATTGTGTAAAGGCATATATAACTTTATTTTCTTATTTGGTAGTTAGAAATCACCATCATTTAATTAATAACCCATGTAGTAGAACACCAATTATAGGAATACAAGTGTTAGATCTTATATTAGTTTATTACCATATAATCATAATCATTTATACATCCATTTATCTAAAATATCATTTCCAAACTAACCCAACCATTTAGGAATTAATATTATCTTTTTCACAAATAACTTTAAGGTAATTAACCCAATTCACTTAAATGAAAGTACTTATTAGATTATTTCCCTTGAGGGTAATTTAGGTCAGCACACCAAATTACGTAAGTTACTACGACAGGATCGGTAACAAACCATCCTCATAACTATGTATATTATGTATAGATACGGCACGTGCAAACAAAACGCACAGTCATTTGGCGTGATTACTGTTGAAATTCAGCCAATCGTTTATTGTATATATATAATATTTATCTATTTAATGCTATGAAATATATTTTAATGACGAGAAAATGGTTGAGTGAAAGAACAGTATGAAAATGAATGAAATAGGTATGCAAGAAGAATGAATGCGAGGGGAGAATGCAAAAACTAAGTAAACATTGAATGAAAGAGAGCGAGAGAGAAAAACAGCGGAAAATCTTTTTTTCTTTTCTTTCCACCGCTGCAAACGTCTTATTTGACTTGTCTGTGTCATCTGTGTAACCAGTGTGTTGTCGTGTTTTTATGTGTGTTACGGCCACACTGTAATAGAGTATATAGAGAACGTACTTTGAGCTTCGGAAAGCGGAGTTGTGGTCACAAATAATAATAACGAACGGTTGTAAGGAACACACACATTTAGTACACTAACGCATACACATGTTAGAGAGTTAAGTACACTATAGTTTATTAGAAAACACGCAAACAAACAGGAAAACAAACACATAAAAGTTGCACACACCATTCATCACAAAGAACAACAACTCTAAATTCAGGGGACACAATAACTATTAGAAACCTAAATGTAACAGTGAATATAGCTTTTCACATGCGGAAGAGAGAAGGTGAACAGTAGAACTGTGTGTATAGAGTTGGAGGGGATATTAATGGGAACATGAACACTTTGTGCTCATGTGTTGTACTCAGAATAGAGTCAACTTGTGTGTGGGTTGTCATTTTGGGCAATTTGAGGACAGGTCGAGACAGAAGTCAATAGGTGAAAGTCAAAAGACATAGGGTCAAACGACAGAAGCCAGGGCATAAGTCATAAGACAACGGGTTCCGGTTCACTACCAATCCCAAAGATATCTATAGAACCAACTATACTGATACATAGGCTACTGAATTAGCCAAGTGAAAAGATAAAACACTGTGAGTGAAGGAAGAAGACAGTTGTTCTATCCCCAAACTAGAAAGTCATAACTTATTGGAGATTTGACAAAATTGGAGCAACCAATTTTTCTTTGTGACCAGAAGTGTTACAAATATGAGTGAAAGGGAAGTAACACTTCACAGAGAGGAGGGGACCCTGTCAAGATCCCCAATAAGGCCTTACAAAGGCAATAGGAGTTAATACTAGGCTAGTAGGGAGACACCAGACAGGAGAGACACCGAGCGCTATTAATAGCCTCACAAGGAGACACAATTGTGTCAGACCAGAGGTCGAGGAGTACAGCTGAGCGAGGGCTTTCCCCAAGCAATTGGGAAGCTTGTCCTTGCGAGTACCGTGAAGGGCCCGGTTACTCGTACTCACAGACCAGCGTGCTGGCGAGACCATGCACGCAATAATAGCTACTGCACGGAGAAGAGTGTCCGTGCTGGTCCACGCAATATGTAGCGTGTGGAGAGACTGACTGGAGACGGTAGAGAGAGCAGACGTATCCTTGACCAATGCTATAGTTTCTAGACAATAGGCAAACATAGGGCTGTTCATTTAGATTGTGAAATACTAGTATCATCTATCATTACGTCAATGCATTCATGTTGTATAATGATGATGAAGTATAACGCTCGTAGAGCCATTCAAATGTCGGCTCTGAATAAATTGCATTCCTTTCGCAAATGCCACGAGTTGTTATTTCGTGCAGTGCGAAAGTAGGGGAGTCCTATAATCTGCAGCGCACAAGTCGCTGACATGCTAATACTACGTTCCTTACCGGCACATTTACTTGCGCAATCCTGCAAGATCCCTGTATGGATCTGATTTTAGGCATTTTAGCTTCATTGAAGCAATGTACTGACGACGACATAATAGCCTGGAAACATACAAACATGGCTAATGCTGTAACAAGGTCAGATACGCAAACACACTATACTGACTTGCAAAATGAGATGTTACAGCTATTAACACCCAGCGGTGCCGATACCAACAGTACTCGAAAAAAATTTATCGAGGCACAAAGCACCGATCAAACTATCGCACCTTATTTTAAATTATTAGGTGAGCGAGCGAAAGTGACTAAAAATGCATCTTGGTATTTTAGAAAACATAACGGAATTCTCATGCGTTATTACACAAATAATAACCATGAAATTCAGCAAACGGTGTTACCTGTAACATACCGACAAACTGTGCTAAAGATCGCACATGAGTCACCGTTTGCTGGACATTTGGCCTATGACAAAACCAGAGCCAGAATTTTGTCACACTTCTACTGGCCTAAATTCTGTACTGATATAACATTTTTCTGTGGTTCATGTACTATTTGTCAACATCTTGTAAGAAAGGGAAAGCATGTGATGGCCGAAGTTCAACGGTCATTATTAGCATCTAGACCATATGAGTGTGTAGCGGTCGATATTGTTGGACCCCTAAACCAGGTGTCGAGCAAAGGAAACCGCGACCATGCAAATAAGGGTGCTAAAACTATACATCTTGAACCAAATCAGAAGGTTCTGCTTTTACTACCGGGCCATTTAACTTTAAACGTAAAATATCAGATGTCGATTATGAAATATCAATAAAGGGAAAATTAAAGATATTTCATATCAACATGCTGAAACCATACTTTTCACGACAAGAACTACAGACAGACGAACAAGATGCACCCACACCAATTAATCGGACGACAGACGTACACAACACAACTACACCAGGTAGGGCGACACATGACAACGACATTGCAAACACACTTAGCCAGGTAACAGCACACGCAGCTAGTACAACAACAGTACTGAACGAGATAGATGACGACGAAATAGAATTACCTGTCCCTACGGTAGACACGACTGGGACCATCGACAGTATAAAGATAGAAACCAAACTTACAGACGAGCAACGACGACAGATGATAGAATTAGTGACGGAGTACAGAGACATTTTCTCCGACATCCCAGGAAAGACAGACAGAATAAAACACTCCATTATTCTGACTGACAACACCCCAATCAAGTGTCGACCTTATTCCATCCCTCTAAATTATAGGGCTAATCTCGACAAAGAAATACTATCTATTGAGTCGAGTGGAATAATTCAGAACTCTCAGTCAGAGTATTCTTTCCCTATCGTCCTTGTCGCCAAAAAGGACTCAACTATTCGACTCTGCGTCGATTATCGACGTTTGAACAAAATAACCAAAATTGATGCTGAACCAATTCCAGCATGCGAGGATTTGATCCTTGATATGTCGACATCTCGCATCTTTAGCAAGCTTGACCTCACGAAAGGTTATTGGCAGGTCCCGATGAAAAAAAATTCGATTCCTTTAACAGCTTTCTCCACACTTTTAGGACTCTATGAGTGGCGATTTCTTCCTTTTGGCCTTCGTAATGCTCCAGCGACTTTCGTCCGTCTAACTAGGGATCTTCTCCACGGGGTGACCAATACTTCTACATACATTGATGACATATGCATTCATACTGTAGACTGGACGTCACACCTACAGAAACTACGACATGTCTTCGACAGGTTGCGAGTATTCGGGCTTACAGTCAAGCCTACTAAAGTAGAGTTGGGCATGGAAGAGATTGACTTCCTAGGCCATACCATCTGCAGGGGCCAACTCAGAACAGATGAAAGAATCGTGACCAGGATTCTAAATTTGACTATGCCAACGACCAAGAAACAGGTCCGAAGTCTACTTGGTCTTGTGAATTATTATAGTAAATTTATTCCCAATCTGGCGGAAATCACCAGTGTTTTTTCCAACATTTTGAAAGCTTCGGCTAAACTAAATGTGCAAGATGCAGGATTAATTAGTGCTCTATCAAAATTGAAATATTTATTCAGTGTCCCACCTATCCTGCGTTTGCCTAACCAAAATCTTACCTATTTCTTACGTACAGACGCAAGTGCTATCTCCATATCTGGAGTACTAGGACAGTTCTACAAAGGGAAGTTCCACCCAGTAATGTACGTAAGTCGTAAGATCAGCCCAGCTGAATCAAGGTACTCAGCATCAGAATTGGAGGGCCTCAGCTTAATCTATTGTGTTAGAAAACTTCATAGGTTTTTGGCAAGAGCACAGTTTGTGATCGAACCCGACGATTCTCCGTTGTCTGTTATGCAGTCTGGCATTCCCCACAACAACAGAGTCTACAGGTGGGCTTTGATACTGCAGAACTATGCATTTACCATCCAGCATTTAAAGGGGAGATTGAACTCGTTGGCAGACACTTTGAGTCGACCGTCAACCATTGAAATACCTGATATACAGGAAGAGATCGACCAGAGATCACCAGAAACAGTGACACTGTAATTGCTAATTAGATCAGTGCCGTATGTAGTGAATAAGTTACACTGTAAGTGCGTTATCATTGCCAAGCTGATAAAACTGTGTAAGAGAAACAGTGTCATTAGCAGTGAAACGAACAGACGCATAAGTAATATGTCTGCAGCGCTAACATATATATAAGCCATATTAACATTGAAGTGTTAGCTGTGAACCTACATAAATGGGTAGGGAACTATATATTTAAACACTATACAGGAAGGAGAGCAGATAAGACTTTGGCAAAATGAACTATGTTATGAAAATAGTCTACAAAGAACATTGCTCCATCTTCACACCTGAAAGGACGACATTAGTTTGTGTAAATTATATATAGAAATGTAACTGTGATATATATATATATATATATATATATATATATATATATATATATATATATATATATATATATATATATATATATATATATATATATATATATATATATATTATTGTTTTATGAACAGTATGCATAACCTAATTTTTCTATGAATAATTGAAATGCAAAATGTTCAAGTGCATATATAACTTTATTTATCGTATTTGATAGCTAGAAGTCACCATCATTTAGTTAATAACCCATTTAAGTTAACCCCAATAATAGAAATGCAATTGTTAGATAGTACTTTACCTTATTACTGCATAATCATAATCATTTATAACTTCATTTATTTAAAATATCATTTCTAAACTAACCCAACCATTTAGGAATTAACATCATTTCATTTACCAATAACACTTTAAGGTAATTAACCCAATTTGCTTAAAATGTAATTAATTAGTAGATTATTTCCCTTAGGATAAATTTAGATCAGCACACCAAATTACAGTAGTTATTATTACAGGATCGGTAATAAACCATCCTCACAAACTTGTATATTTTGTATAGTCATGACACGTGCAAACAAATCGCACAGTCATTTGGCTTGAACACTTGTATATTTCAGCCAATCATTTAATGTAATGTAATGTTCATTTACGTGATATTATGAACCATATTTTAATGACGATTGAATGTTTTAGCAAGAATGGTATGAAATTGTATGAAAGATGTGTAAATGAGAGGAGAGAATGTATACAATACTAAACATTGAAAGAAAGAGAGAGAGAGAGAGAGAGAGAGAGAGAGAGAGAGAGAGAGAGAGAGAGAGAGAGAAAGGTAGCGGCAAATTTTTTATTCACCGCTTAAAATGCCTTGTAATGACTTGTCTGTGTCAATCTGTGTAACCAATGTGTTGTCAAGTTTTATGTGTGTTACTGCTATACTTTAGTAGATTAGATAGGGAAAATACTTTGAGCATCCTGAAACGGAATTGTGGTCATAAATAAGAATAACAAACATTTGTAGCCACAATAAACCGATTTACGGCGCTCGAAGGAATACACACATGTAGAATAGTAACGCATACACATGTTAGAAAATTAAGTACACTGTAGTTTATTAGAAAACACGCAAACAAACAGGAAAACGAACACATAAAAGTTGCACACACCATTTATTTCAAAGAACAGTAACTCAAATCAGGGGACACAATAACTTCTTAAAAACCTTAATGTAACATTGAAAATATGTCTTCACAAGCGGAAGCGAGAAGGTGAAGAGTAGAACTTTATGTATACGAGTTGGAGTTGATATTATTGGGAACATGAACATTTAATGCTCATGTGTTGAACTCATAACAGAGTCAACTTGTATTGGGTTGTCATTTTGGGCAATATGAGGACAGGTCAAAAGACATAAGTCAACGGACGGAAGTCAGAAGACAGAGGGTCAAAAGACGGAAGTCAGGACATAAGTCATAAGACAACGGTTCCGGATCAAAACAATTCCCAAGAAGATCTATAGCCAACTATACTGATACTATGGGCTACTCAATTAGCCGAGTGAAGAAATAGAACAGTGTGAGTAAGGGAAGAAGAGAGTTTGTTCTATCCCCATAAGAGAGATTTACAACTTATTGGATCTTTGACAAAATTGGACAGCCAATTTTCTTTTGTGACCATACAACGTGTTACAAGCATGAGTTAAAGGGTTGTAACACTTCACAGAGGGGAGAGGAGCCTGTCAAAATCCCAATAAGTGTTTAGAGAGTTAAGAATATAAGTAATAGAGCTAAGACAGAGTCTAGTAGGAGACACCAGACAGGAGAGACACCAGCGCTATAAATAGCTTCACAACGGGACACACTTGTGTCAACCAAGGGAGCATTGAGTACAGCTGAGCGAGGGTTTCCCCAAGACATTGGGAAACTCGCTTCTACGAGTAACCGTGGAGTACCAGGTTACTCGAGTGAGCTGGCCAGCGTGCTGGGCCACTATGCACGCAAGACTCGCCAGCGCACGGAGAATCCAACGTCCGTGTTTGAACACGCAATGAGTAGCGTGAGGACAGACCAGGACTGAGGCGAGTAGAGAATAGACGTGTTCCTTACGAATGCTATAAGTTTCTAGACAATAGTGATTGTTAGGCTTTAGATTTCATTCAGTGATTAATAGTATCATTATCAGTTCTTCATTGCATCCATGTAACGTACCATGTTGTTTATTGTCAATGAAGTATTCCGCTCGCAGAGCTTGTTTATCGCCAGCTCTAAATAAATTGCATTCATTTTGCAAATGACACGAGTTATTATTTCGTGTGGTGCAAAAGTAGGGGAGTCCTGAAAGACCTGTCGCAAGCAAGTTGCTGACACACCCCTTCACCATATGTTCAGAATGTGATTTCCCCCCCCCCCCTTCGTATTTCCTCCCTATAAATTCCCCCGCCCCTACACAGTATACATAAAAATGGAAGCTAGATTTAATAACACAGACTAGAACAAGTCTAGACGTCTACATGAAAAGTGATTTGCTGGTCTACTTGTCATATGCCATATGACAGACTGGTAGAGATAAACTGATGAGCAAGCACATCAGCATATAGAAATAGAATAGCGATAGAAAGAAGCACGTTGTGGCACTGGTAATAAACGAGTGCCACGTCATAGTATTGCGTAGCATAACAACGCAACGGGAGTCTTGGTACATTCCAGCGCCAGCTTTCATCTAGATTAGTCGTCCAATACATCGCTCTACATTTCCACGTTCAACCGTTACTTATACACGAAGGGACTTAGACTTAGGCCACAGTTATACACACTTCCAGCTCACGTTCTTGTCAGCGAAACTCTGCGCTCATGTCCGGTCATCGGACCGTTACCTCGACGTGATTTGACGGCCGGGAGGTCGTTGGCACTGGTGCCACGATTGCAGTTGAAAGGGGACACCTTCATGTAACTTCCAAGCCAGGTATGTGTGAGTGAAGTGTGAATGCAATACGGGTGCATGAGACGACATCAAGAGACTGAAGACTGGAGATGAGTAAATGCTCACAACCGTCATCTGATGTTCACCAGTGGCTAATACATACGTGACTGTTCACTTCACCATCGCCTCAGGCTGTCGTCGTTTGCTGTTTGCATGTCTTGCCTTCCTGTGATGTGTTGGTAGTCTGGAGCAGACCTGCCCGGCTTGCTCTCATGGTAATCAGCGTCATCTCCTGGATTATACCTGCGAGCTGTTGCCCAGAGCGCCAGCTGATCGGGCACATCTCGTGCATCATCAGGGCACCGATCGCTGTTCCAGCATATTGCATCTTCGTCGCCCTGAGTACACCACCATCAAGAAACCCATAACGCTCCGCCCTGTGACATGGGGTCATCGTCGAACGGAGAAATATGCGCTGAATCATTAACAAGTTGTCATTTGGCGAGTGGAGAAGATTGAATTGTCCTTGAATGGAGTGTTGGAGGTCAGAATAACGGACACAATTACAGAAACTACAACTCAGTAACTATTACACTACAGATGTACAGAATACACAACAGTTCGTGTCTCAGAGGATAACGCCGATCTACAAGCTGGAGGTCATGTGGCGTATCCCCTTTCGTTATTTTTATCATCGAATTCTAACGTGATCGTCAATCAGTATATATGCCAAGTCGAGTGGCATTGTGAAGTATCCTATCGATACTGGAGAGGACATCTGTACCAGTGTCGATCATATGATAATTCACACTTTGACAAAAGGGTGTGATTTCATCGTCATTCGCCGTGATTTATAAGGTCAAGTTATCGTTTTACGTTATCGCTCAAGTCGTCGCTAGAGCCAGGGAGCCTTATTTTTTCATCATTATATGCTCTAACCATGGAGCGTGATTATATGATTAGTCGCCGCTTGATCTGTGAAGCTACAGTGGTGGCCCTCCGCTCTATCCACAGAGCCATGCTGTTTTACTAAAACGTATTGACGGTTGCCGCTCTATCTGAAGAGCCACAGAATCAAAGTCATCCAAGTCTTCAATTTGTCACCGTTGCTGGCTATTATATACATCCGAACCAGCGGCGCGTTGCCACGGTGACATTTTAAGTTACTGAAAACCATTTTTTTTAGTACGATACCTGCTGATCTTACTGAGCAAAAGAGTCAGGGCCAGTCGACGCCTCGTCGGTACTGAAACAACGCAAATATCCAAGTTTGCTAACTGCCGACACCTCGTCGGCTCAGAAACAACGCAGAATCGAATTGGTCAACGACAGACGCCTCTGTATATCAGAAACAACACAGAATCGAATTGGTCAATGACAGACGCCTCTGTATATCAGGATCAACGCAGAATCTAATTGGTCAACGACAGACGCCTCTTTCTATCAAGATCAACGCAAACTGCGGGTTTCTGGTTGAGGCCTACTCATTGTTTATCTGAACGATCGTTTCCTGCTATTATCAGAATCGAAGGATCTTCATTGTTCGACAATCGGTATCAGTTCCAGGCAAAATTGTGCTTGGGAATGTCAGTCGAAACATTTTAATACACTGCTGAGTGGAGGATCGCCGATTTTGAGCTAAGTAATCGTTTGTGGTCTTTCAGATTAGATAGTTACAGTCAGAATACTGTGATTTTGCGCACATTGTATTCTTTCTTCGTTCAATCATTTCTTTAGTGATGTCATAGATGCTGCACACATTACTGTGTTATTTCTCGCTGTGCATTCTGATTCTTTGGTGTGCATAGTTTCCTGTGTTCATACAGTGATAGTATGTTGCTTTTACTGAATTCTTTCTTTTAAATGATGTTAACTCTGTCTGTTTTTTATACTGAGTGACATTACCTATTTGCTGGATTATTATTTGCATAGTGTGCATTATTTACTTTTTAGTGTGCAATTTTTTGAGTGGAAACATACTGTTTCTCTACACTGTCTGATACTTTGAGTGTGTCAACAGCGTCTTTATTCTTTACTACGGCACATTACTTTAGTGCTTAACTTCTTTCTGTATTTCTTGCTTACAAATACTGTTGATTATAAGTAATACGGAGCAACCTGTCGTCGTTACAGGATTTTGTTGCTATTGGTAAGGGTGCAGGTTTGACAAGGTCAGAAGTAATGGCCCGAGCTAAAACGTTCAGTAAAGAAGTATTTTTTTTTTATAGTGTTTTACCTGGTCCTCCAGGTTGGGGGTTGAAGCGTGGGGTTAACATCCCCACCTTTGTAAAAACCTTTCTTTGTTGCGAAACAAATACATGAGCCTCGATAATTCAAGAAATAAGGTGGCCAGGAGAGGGTACTTTAGAGCAAAATGGAATGATTATAATATATGGAGGAAACACCCAAAATAAACATGAATTAGGAACAGGATTTGTCATCAAAAAAGAGTTATGGGGGAACGTTTTAAACTTTAAAGCTTTTAATGACAGGATTAGTAAATTACGAATAAAAGGTAAATGGAAAAATATAACGATGATTAATGTACATGCACCTACTGAAGAAAAAGAAGATGATATTAAAGAAGACTTTTATAATGATCTGGAAGATGTCATAGAAGAAACCCCCAAACAGGACATCCTGATTGTGCTAGGAGACTTCAATGCAAAAATAGGTAGAGAGCAAACTAATAAAAAAGTGGCCGGTATGGAAAGCCTACATACAACTTCAAATGATAATGGATGGAGAGTCATCAACCTGGCAGAAGCCAAAGGACTGCAGATTAGCAGTACCAGACTACAAAGAAAGGATATACACAAACAAACTTGGAAATCATGTGACAAGAGAACCTTTAATCAAATAGATCACATTTTAATTAACAACAGAAATGCATCAAACATACAGCAAGTCAGAAGTTATAGAGGAGCTGAGTGCCACAGTGACCACTTCCTCGTTGGAGCAAAATTTAAAATAAAACTTAAGAGAGCTTTCTATACTAAATTACAAAGATTAAACCCAACATATAACAGAGAAAAACTGCAAGACATTACAGTCAAAGAGAAATTTACAGATGAAATAAAATGTAAACTTGAAACTCTGCAAAACCCTTTGGAGGAAAGCATTGACCAAACTTGGTTGAACATCAAGAATACAATTCAGTCTACCGCAGAAGAATGTCTCGGTGTGTTAACCACGCATAGAAAGAACAGATGGTTCAATCAAAAATGTGAAGAAGCAGTCATTAGGAAGAAGAATGCCAGACATGTATGGTTAAATGACATCAATAACATCCAAAAGGAAGAGCATTATAGAAATGAATGTAAAGAGGCTACAAAAATAGTCAGACAGCAGAAGCGAGAATATATGAATAATATAATCAAAGATATGGAAACTAATCACCAGAAAAATGAATCCAGAAAATTTTTTAAAGAACTGAAGTCAATGAAACGAGAGCACCAACAAAACACATATGGTTTAAAAGACAAAAATGGGAATATGATAAATACCAATGAGGAAATGTGCAACACATGGAAAGAATATTTTATTGAATTACTAAATTGTGAAGCTCCAAGTAACATTTTCTCACAGGAAGAGGTTCTAACATGCGAACCACAAATTGAAGAACCTACATTTGAAGAAATCCTATATGTAATCACACGACTTAAAAACAATAAGGCAACTGGGACTGATGGAATTGCTGCTGAATTTATAAAGGCAGGTGGCCATGCATTACATCAAAAGCTATATGAACTAATAATAAAAATCTGGAGGACAGAAGAATTACCCCATGACTGGAAAGAGTCATTATTGATACCTATCTTTAAGAAAGGAGACAAGTTCCAATGTGGAAATTATAGAGGAATATCACTACTGTCCACAAGCTATAAGATACTATCTGCAGTATTACTAAATAGACTAAAACCATATTCAGAAGACATATTAGGTGACTACCAGGCGGGGTTTAGACAAAACAGATCAACAATAGATCAGATATTTATCTTACGACAAATAGCCGAGAAACATTGGGAATATAAAAGAGATCTCCATAACATTTTTGTGGATTTTAAAAAGGCTTATGATAGTGTCCATAGGAATAGTCTATGGAATGCTATGCAGGAATTTGGAATACCAAGGAAGTTAATCAACATGACCAGACTATGCATGGAAGATACTTATAATATAGTAACATATAAAGGCAGGAAATCAGACCCCTTCCAAATAACATCTGGCTTGAAACAGGGTGATGCACTATCGCCGCTACTCTTCAATCTGGCTCTAGAGAAAGTTGTAAGGAAGGTAAAGGAGGAATGTGATATTGGAGGAACATCCAAGCTGCTTGGTTATGCAGATGATATAGATATTATAGGGCAAAGTGAACAAAAGACATTGGAAATATTGACTCACTTAAAGGGAAAAGCCCAACAGATGGGGCTGGTTATCAACCAAGATAAGACAGAATATATGGTAATTTCAAGAGACGGAATGGCTAGAAACTCTGGCCACATACAAATAGATAATATGACCATTAAAAGAACGGAAACATACAAATACCTGGGTACGATCTTCAACTGCTCCAACATCATAAGGGAAGAAATACAAACTAGAATCAACTCTGGAAATAAGATATACTATGCACTACAACATCTACTAAAATCAAAGGCGCTATCTCGTAACACCAAAATCACAATATACAAAACACTGATCAGACCAGTTGTGCTGTATGGCTCTGAAACCTGGAGTACAACGAAAGGAGACGAAGCCTTGTTACAAACCTTTGAGAACAAAATTTTAAGACGCATCTTTGGACCCATTAGGGATACACAAAGTGGAGAGTGGAAAAGAAGAAGTAACAAAGACATTTATGATCTGTTTAAGTCCCCGCTAATCACTGGTATCATGAAGGCTAATAGACTACAATGGCTGGGGCATATAGAAAGAATGGAAGATAATAGGGAAACAAAACTCGCTTACACTCAGGAAATAAATTACCGTAGACCCCGAGGTAGACCAAGAAGGCGGTGGAGAGATAATACATGTACAGACCTGCAAGCACTTGGAATCAACGACTGGCAAGAGAAGGTCCACCAGAGAGACGAATGGAGACGGATTGTATTTGCAGCAAAGAACCTCAATGGCTCGGAACGCTGAAGAAGAAGAAGAAGAAGAAGAAGTGTTTTACACTAGAGCTGGTGATTATGTGTCCAGTGGAAAATTAACAGACGGTGTGAACACCTGGCGAAGTGAATTTCGCACGATCAAGTTATGGTTTACAACGGAAGGAGCGTGTTGCCGTCACATTGTGTGGGTAATCATGGTGTGGCGACGAGGACGCTGCTCATAATATGTTCTCATCGTATGGAGCGGCCTTCCAGCATATAACATGGGTAATTGTTGTCTGGTGGAGGACTTACTATGCGAAATGGTGAATATATGATAGAAAAGACAACTAACCATTGTTATGGGTATGGGTTATTGACACATAACAGGGTTATGTTGTGAGAATGCGTGATCTAATATTACTAGCTTATAATTGATAACAGCATGGAGATCATGTAGCATGGACACCTTGTTGTTGGCGTGTGTATGGGTTAATGACACACGACTACAGTTTGGCTACGATGAAGCATGATTTTAACGAATTTCGTTCATATTTTCCATTGAATAGATTTTGCTAGGCTTGGTTAAAACATGCAAGGTTTTGGTTCAATTGACATCATGACTACTTATATGAAGTGAGGTCAATTGGGATCACAACATTGCTTTGTTCATAGTAAAGGTAATTTTTTTTATAGGTAATTGAGGTATAGAGAGAAGCACACATAATGTAAGGGTACGGTACAGCGTGCTGAGATAGAAGCAACACCCCTGCGCGGATATAACAGTACACTGGAACGGTATCAAGTGGTTGGTTACATCTCTAAGGGAATATGGAAGTACACTATGGACTGACTAAAGTGATTAGACTAAGAGGTTTGGGGAAACTCTCTTGGAACTGATCCGCTAAGGCAGTCGATATGATACTGTAATATGACCATTAGAGAGTTAAAGATAAATTTATAGATACTAAGCTATACAATTATATAGGAGTGGTATCTCATTAACATATATAGGCAAATAAGAAGAGCATTATGCTACTAGATAGATAAGGAATATGAATAATGTCATTTAAAATTACAAAGAAAATATCTGATGTAGATTATCAAATCTTAATTAGGGATAACCCTAGGATTTACCACATTAATATGTTAAAACTTTATCACTCGAGGCAGCTTGACACCTCTCCTGGTGTGGCTGATCAAGATATAAACAACGCTGCTTTATGTTCAGTGATAAATGAGCAAGCTGAAGATGCTATTCCACAAGTAATATCTGCACTGATTGTAGAAAACAAAGGTAGTTGGAAATCAGTTATCATAAATAAACATTTATCGCAGACTGATTACAAATTGTTTAGTAAATTATTGGAAGAATTTGGTGACATCTTCTCAGATTCATCAGGTAAAACTTCTTTTATTAAACATCACATACATTTAAACACTCAAATACCAGTAAGAACTAAACCATACCCTATTCCATTGCATTACCGGGAAAGGGTGATTAAAGAAATTAAAGAGTTGGAACAGGCAGGCATTATTCGGAAATCTTCTTCGCATTACTGCTCTCCTCTGGTGATTATAAAGAAGAAGGTTGGAATCTTCGCATATGTGTTGATTATCGGAAGGTGAATGCACTGACACACCTTGATCCTGAACCAATGACCCTAATAGACGAATTAATAGCGGGCATGGCGAAATCTACATGGTTTTCTAAATTAGATTTGACGAAAGGCTATTGGCAGATACCGATGGCGGAAGATTCGGTGCACATCACCGCTTTCGCGATACCATTGGGGTTGTATGAATTTCTGTATCTTCCTTTTGGTCTTCAGAACTCTCCTTCATCTTTTACCCGTATGATGAGAATGTTACTTAGAGACATCACTGAAATAGCTTCATACATGGATTATATATTTATCCATACTACTGAGACATTCTTAGACAGATCTTTTGTCGCATTCGGATGTTTGGTCTAACTGTGAAACCTAGCAAAACTGAAATTGCATTTCAAGAAATTCAATTCTTGGGGCATAGAATTTCAAAAGGTTTTTTATATACTGATCCAAACATTGTGACTAAAATTCTTAACGTTAGTTCACCTAAAACCAAGAAAGAAGTTAGAACAATTCTGGGTCTTATTAATTATTACCAGAAGTTTATAAGAAATTTTGCTGAAATGACTGCTAAGTTGTCAGAATTACTTAAGAAAGAGCAGCCAAATAAAATCAAATGGTCGGATGAACATGAAAAAATTATTCAGGAAATAAAATCTTTGTTTAGTTCTCCGCCAATTCTCAGAATTCCTGACATGTCAAAAGACTTTGTCGTCCAGACGGATGCCAGTTCACATGCTATATCTTGCATTTTACTTCAGGAATATAATGGATTACTACATCCAGTTTTATATTCTAGTAGAAAGCTGAATGAAACTCAAAAACGGTATTCAATTACAGAACTTGAGGCACTGTCTTTGGTGGAATCTGTTCAGAAATTTGCTAAATATCTTCTGGGAAGAAAATTTTTGGTCATCTCAGATAATATGCCATTAAAAATCTTGAAAGATGGTTCGCCAAAGAACGCTCGTATCCATAGATGGGCTTTACTTCTGCAGGATTATGATTTCACAGTTGCTCATATTTCTGGCAGTGAAAATAATTTGGCTGATTTGCTCAGTCGATTGTAGAGTATGAAAATGCTGTCCATAAATGTCTTTAGATTGAGTTGGATTAGAATACAATAATATGTAATTATCTTATTGCATTATGATGACTGTGGCTGATTTCTGAAATGCCACATAGTTAATAAAATGTTATTTAGGTAAGATTAGTCACCTATAGTTATTAATGTTTCAGGTTAAGAAGAACTGTCCAACACATGGACATTTTAACATTACCGCTTGTCTATATTCTGACGTCGTATGGATTTTCGCGTGTGCTACGGATACAGCATAAACAATTGATGATGCCTTATTGACAATCACGCGTGGTAGTATGAACATGTGTAGTTTGCCACGTGGATATTCTCTTTAGGAACATATGTGGTGTATTCTAGAAAAACAATTAACCTAATATTAGTACATAAACTGTTGAAGAAGGCTACTTAGGTTAAGAATTGACCTTATATAGGATATTTATCGGAAGCTCAAGTTATTGAGGATAGTTCGAGTGTATTAGATTTCCCGTAACAGGAAATTATAAACAGGCGTTACTTAATTAGTTAATTATATTTCAGTTAGTGATATTATTGTTTCAGAAATGGGATGTTTATTATTTTAATGTCATGTTTATATACTTATGTACTATTATAAAATATTAATTGTTGATATTCTTAATTTAGAATATCGTGATACTGAGTTACCTTAGTCATAATGTGAGTAGTATATAGAGTAGTAGCTAATTCATAGTAGGTTTAAGAAGAAATCATATGTGTTGTGTCACGACGGAAGAATGAAGAGAGATGAATGAATGGAAACTATAAAACACAAGTATACAAAATAATATGCTCATACAGAAACAACATAATACATATTAGAATACAGTTAGTTTATAATCATATAATAAACGGATAACACTTTACATATATATTACACAGATATGTATATTAGTTTGCTACCATCGACATGATAGATAGATAAGGCGAATGATGGAAAGATATGTTGACTTAGTTTAAAGTCGACATAATACGATTCGACGGAAATCAGTTGCTTAGGGTAGCTCGTAAGGTCGTCGGGTATACAACACAGGATTGTATTTTTAGTTTAACTACGGGTACTCGGGGTTACAGAGGCCTGTAGATATTTTTACAAGGGGCCAGCATGTAAACGCGAGAACAGACTCAAATATAATTTATGAGCTGGCGGTGTTTGAAACTTGCCTTTTTTACAAGTGGTCGGTCATGTTAACTCGAGAACAGACTCGAGGATAATTTATATAATTTATGAGCTGGCGGTGATCGGAACTTGAGTTTTAATCCTGTGTTTGATATCCCCACGGTCTATGTTATCTCAAGGTAGCATACTGTATTCCAAAGATGATAGATTCGTGGTCGAGTACGACTTGCAGTAATTTACGTCGCATCCATCATTTGCATACATGTCGTGGGATAATAAGAGTGGGAAAATGTTTTGCAAACATTTTCATTTGTGAAGGGGGCAAGCTGTCATATGCCATATGACAGCCTGGTAGAGATAAACTGATGAGCAAGCGCATCAGCATATAGAAATAGAATAGCGATAGAAAGAAGCACGTTGTGGCACTGGTAATAACGAGTGCCACGTCATAGTATTGCATAGCATAACAATGCAACGTGAGTCTTGGTACATTCCAGCGCCAGCTTTCATCTAGATTAGTCGTCCAATACATCGCTCTACATTTCCACGCTCAACCGTTACTTATACACGAAGGGACTTAGACTTAGGCCACAGTTATACACACTTCCAGCTCACGTTCTTGTCAGCGAAACTCTGCGCTCATGTCCGGTCATCGGACCGTTACCTAGACGCGATTTGATGGCCGGGGGTCGTTGGCTCTGGTGCCACGATTGCAGTTGAAAGGGGACGCCTTCATGTAACTTCCAAGCCAGGTATGTGTGAGTGAAGTGTGAATGCAATACGGGTGCATGAGACAACATCGAGAGACTGAAGACTGGAGATGAGTAAATGCTCACAACCGTCATCTGCTGTTCACCAGTGGCTAATACATTCGTGACTGTTCACTTCACCTCGTCGTTTACTGTTTGCACGTCTTGCCTTCCTGTGATGTGTTGGTAGTCTGGAGCAGACTTGCCGGGCTTGCTCTGATGGTAATCAGCGTCATCTCCTGGATTATACCTGCGAGCTGTTGCCCAGAGCGCCAGCTGATCGGGCACATCTCGTGCATCATCAGGGCACCGATCGCTGTTCCAGCTTATTGCATCTTCGTCGCCCTGGGTACACCACCATCAAGAAACCCATTAACGCTACGCCCTGTGACACTACTTACGTAATAAAACAAATTTCAGAAGGGCAAGAAGTACAGAATCGTAAAGTATGGAGGGAAAAACAATATGAAATAATCGGTTCTTGTATTAACGCGATCTCGAAATAATCTTAATTTCGCCCCTGGATACCCTAAAACTCCTCCCTTTGGAGGGGGGGGGGGAATTCCACACCGGTTGAGAACCACTGGGTCTAATGTCTAGTGCCAGGTATGTGATGTCTCGTCTAATGTCTAGCTCCAGGTGTGTGATGTCTCGTCTAATGTCTAACCTCAGGTGTTTGATGTCTCGTCTAATGTCTAGCCCCAGGTGTGTAATGTCTCGTCTAATGTGTAGCTCCAGATGTGTGATGTCCCCAAGTCAAGGAGGAGAAGACAACATTTTAGTCCAGCTGACCAGTGTAGGGGTTGAATCCGCTAACTCGGCATCAGCACAGCGGATGTTTAAGAACGAACGATGTTATCCATTCGACCATGCTTACGTGTTTTCTTCTAACTGGAATGATATGTCAGATGGGCTGCACCCGTAAAATATCCTACTGTCTTTGTAAGCAGTGAATTGCTTGGTAACATACATCTGTCTGTTTTACACGTTATTACACCTGCCAGGAGTAAAACGTTCATCACATAGAATATAGAATAGCCTCTTCAAGATATAGAGGACTAGACAAGACTCGCAAGAAAAATCTGTAGGGAATTTAATGATAAATTAAATGCATACATCAATCAATACATAAACAAACATCGTAATATGAAGAGGACGATATTGCAGGTCGATTTGTGACATCATTTTAGGCTAGATGAATCTGGGAACCCAGGCAAAGTCTTAAAATCCGCTGAATGCCAGATTGCAAACCATGACCACCGAGCTGGCGGGCTAGTGTGCGAGCCACATCGCCACCTCGATTCCCGCTGTTCTCCACGTGTGACTTCATTCAGCTCAGATCTGACATTAAAGTTTAATATATAGAAATTATCTTTAATTATTAGGAGTACACTTGTTACTCTCGCACAACCACCTATTGTAGTGCCAAGAATTGCAACGATCCACACTGAAATAAATGAATGTTCCACTTTTAATGGCCCATAATCCTTTAAGCAATGTTTGACTGAGATTTAGTTAACAATTCATTCAGAAATCTAACAATATCTAGCAATTTCAGATTCTTGTTTCAAAGCTCCACTACTTCATATAGGTATTTCCCCACTAGTGATAACTGGGTACAGATCTGCCACTTTGTCTGTGAATAAACACGAAACGATTTAATGCTAAGAGGACAAAATGCACTCAGGGATGTACATACTAACAAATGGTACAATGAATAAAGGTGAACTATCGCAAAAACTAGAAGTAGAAAACATAAACTGAAGACAAGATCAGCCAGAATAATGATACATTGTGTAAATTCCGATTTCTCGATAAATATGAACTCGAAAAGCACATCCTTTAAATATAAACTTACTCTAATTAATAGAATAGAACTAACACACAAAAAAGTTGCTGTCTTCACAACTCGGAGTCAGCCCTACGGACCATTTCATGCTCCAAGTAGTACAATATTATCCATAAAATAAAAGGCAACAATATATTATGTCTACAAGAAAAGAATTAGTCATGTAATGGGTACCGCCCACTGTGATATCCATGGAAAAGAAAAGGCAGGCGAGCTAGACTGGAGATAACCTTGAGCTTTAGGGAAGTAAAAAAGAAAACTACTATAATATGTAAGAGCGAACTGGAGGACTGAAAACGAATACTACAGATAAGAGCACTATAGTATTTTTAAAATGTGGCAGAAACGCGCAGAGCAGAATATTCAGATTCCGAACAGGGTATTTAGACTCAGAGCACACCTTCACGTCATGAGCCTCACTGACTTTGCCTCGTGCAACTTGGAGCACCAAAGCAAAACCCAGAGTATGTCCTACAGGACTGCCCTGACTTCCTCAGACGGGGGGAGGGGGGATCTGGCCAACAGAAGCAACCCTTTGAGGCAAACTCTGTGGGACCAATGAAGAGTACAAGCGAACCTTCCCATGTTCGTGACCTCGGCCGAAAGAGTCGCAATCAGCTCTTCATCGCTGAAGAAGTAGAAGTAGAATATAAGTGGTGCATAAGAGTATTAAACATTCATTTGATGTAAAATATAATAAACATATCTTCTTCTTACAGTCCATGCAGTGTGGCGTTGGTGATCATGTATGTCCGCAGCCTTCTTTCTCTTGGGTTTCCAATCATTTCCGATATTGACGTTCCTCAATGCCAAGATGTTAAACTGTCCAGCATCTTTTCTCTTGGTCTCCCTGTGCCTCTCTTCCGCTCAAGCCTTCCCGTTATGGCCACATACTCCAGCATTCCTCTTCTCATGTCATGCCCAAAGCATGTTGACTGTCCTCTTCTGATGCCAGTAACCAGTTCTCTTTGTGAGTTCACTTCTTTCAAATTACCGTCATTGTTCTTTCTATCTGCCCACGGTGTTCTCATCATTCCTCTATAAAAGCACATTTTCACAGATTCAACATAATTCCTCATTTGTCTGCAAATTGTCCATGATTCGCTTCAGTACATCAGGATTGGCTAAATATAGCTCTTATGAACTCTTTTCCTCGCCTTGGTTGACAAAGATAAGTTGCAGAGAATAAATATTCTTGTGAAATTTACCTACAGCTTTCCGTGTTTATCGTGTCTGGTGTTTTCCCTCATCTCTACTTCTTTCTATTTTTTTATATCCAACACGAACTCAGTATTAAAGATCTGGCTTTTTTTTAAATATCCACCACGAACTCAATATTAAAGATCTAGCTTTTTTTAAAATATCCAACACGAACTCAATATTAAAGATCTGGCTTTTTTTTTAAAAATTCGCTTGCTTTGAACTTGAGCTTAGTCTATTATGGACTGATTTTTGCGTGTGTGCTAGCTTTCCCTATTACCAGTGCCCCTCACCATCAGGCGATTTCCCTCCGACTTCTGAGTTTCTTGTAATTTACGCCCCCAAGGCAATGACGAGATGTCAACAGTTTAGTCCAACGAACCGACCGGTGTAGGGGTTGAACCCGCTACCTCACCATCAGCACTCGGGAAATTTAAGATCGAGAGCTGTTATACATTCGGCCATGCTGACCTCCAAGAAAATGGGTTATTAAGACAAACAAACATGAGGAACATTACATATTCTGGGTATGTACACAGACATAACAATCTTGAACAGATAATTATGGTAGGAAGTGTACGGTGGAGGACAAAGACCTCAACGCAGATACATTCAAGACGTGATAGATAATCTACACATGACATCACCAGAAGCAGACCATCATCTGCCTTATTATGGAGAGACATTTCGAAACAAACAACTATTATGGGAGCAAAGTTGTGCACCTGAGAGACTCCACATTCTATTTACTCGACCTTCTATTACAGCGTTAGCTGGTGCGACGCTGCTTGTTGTATTATACAAGGCAAGGATTCAACAGGTGAACTCAGAGAATCACTGGTAAGAGCTGACATAATAAAGCATTACTCACCTTCATCAAAGTGCTATATTTCCCCTGAAGGACTGAGTAGTCTCGCTGAATAATGGCGTAATATTTCAGAGCAATTAAATAAGCTTTACCATCGAATGTGGAGATGGTGTCACACAGGTTCTGAGGGTATGTGTGCGAGCGGAGTTGAAGGTTTTCAAGTGCTCAGGTTGTGGAAACTCTTATGACTGTCTGTACTGGCGATGACGTGAGCATTACTGACCTTCAACTTCTAGTAACGTTCCGAATGGAAAGTCGATCACGTCACTTTATAACCTTGACTCTTTAGTTATATGTAAACACGCATAAGATAATATCTTTTGGTGCTATAGTAATGCGAGACAATGATTTGCTTTTGCATCTCTGTCGTCCTCTTATCTATTTCTCTATTAATTAATCTTCTCGATCCCACACCCAATCTCTAATTCTGTGAAGTCACTCTAAGATGGGGGATGCAGTAGATCAGTAGTTAGCTGCAGGGTCGCTGGACATGTATTCAAGTCCACATCAATGTGGGGTTTTATTTTAAACTGACCTGGGTCCCAGGTGGAGCCAACCAGTCAGTTGTATTATAATGTTGACTTCTCGTCTTTGACTTAGGAACATTAATTACAAGTAACTCTGAAGTAGTAATGGGTTCGCCTGATGGCGAGTGATACTGGTAATAGGGAAAGTTAATCCACAAGCAACATTCAGTCAAGTGCTACTAGAACTAGTGCGTATGGACTAAAAGCGAGCGCACGCCACACAAAAATGTGGGTACAAGGAGGTGTTCTATAAAGTAAAGGCTGTCGGTGTGATACTGACTACATCCATCGAGTTCTGACTGGAATATAGAAAATATGTTGCTAGCATCGTATAACCGTTATGCCTCAAAGTGTAGGTACAGACCTCAAAGTGTAGGTACAGGACCTTAAAGTGTAGGTACAGGACCTCAGTGTGTAGGAGTAGGTATGTAGGTCTTAATGGATACCTAAATAAGGACTTGAGTCCTTCGTGGTGACGTCATATTTTACTATACAAAAGTCATGATCCTATGCTCTGACGTCACCAAACTGAGTCCTTTTCCGACCGCATTTTTAAAAAAATTGGCGGGTATTTTCTTGGTTCTGGGTGACTACTTCCGGTTGGCACTTCCGGTCCATGGATACCCCCTACCCAGGTCCCGTACCCACCCCGTACCCGACCCGACGCGAACCGGCTGTCGGCGCAAACTGGACCTCGGCGCGAACCGGACCTCTTCGCGAACCGGACGTCGGCGCGGGTGGGGCACAGCGGTGGTCACGTGGTGTAATCGAACCCCATTCATATTGATATCGAACCCCTTCTATGAGGAGATCTAAGTCAATATGATAGAAAATCATTTATTCCATCTCTCGAGTTACCCCGAGTACGTCAAGTAATGACCGCATTAATAAACTTTTGCATGGCTCAGTATGCTAATAGTTAATTCGGAAGAAGTTTCTACCCCATGTATCAACATTAAGCGCTTGGTGGAAATCTGGTATAAAAATATACTAGACAACCATAGAATATAATTAAAAATTAACCCTAAAAACATAATTAAGCGGCTAAATTTCTTGTATGTATAGTGGAGACTTGTAATGTCAATACAAAACTCTAATCCTCAATTAATAACAATGATAACTTACCAAGATATACATGAAAATATGTAATATTATTTTTAAAAAAAACACAGTTATACCCCCTTAATTATAAAAAAGTAACCAGGGGGAGACTAGTCATAGCTCTTGGCTCAACCAGAAGAAATAAGCTCTCCTGACCGCTAGATTTTACCTGTGCGCACAGGTAAAAGGTCACGTGCTGACCCCACCACCGGCCAGCTTTGATCATTACCGGAGATAAACACGCACACTAAAGCGGGCTGACACCAGCGCTGGCCAGCTCGAGTTGATCTTACCTGAGATAAACACACCCACTGAGGCGTTCTTGTTGATCGTTAACATAATTAGCATACAGCGCTAAATCGGGCAAGCGAGGGGAAGTTTGCGTTTAAGTTTGGTAAAGTAAGTCAGCCGTTTAAAATAAAATTCAGCACAAATATGTATTTCTATTTGCTGTAAATATGGGGCTTCTGATTGAATTAAAGCAAGAAACCTATAAATCTACTTCGACCAAAGATACGCTATGAAATGGTCTATTCCATCAAGTAGACTATGAGCAAAACATATAAGCGAAAACAGCATCGTGTGCCATCATGATTTGCCGTGTCATGTCACAACCAAATGTATCCCCAAGACGTCGTAGTCAACCCCAACATTGTTTGGTTGCACGTGTACCATCATGATGTGTCGTGTGTGTGTATGTGTGCGCGCATGTAGGCGTGTGTGCGTGCGTGGGTGTACTGCCGAGTGTATGTGTGTGTGTGTTATCAATTACAGGACATCGCAGTCAACCTCAACATTCTAATGATTGTCAGCCGTCCTGGGGGAAGTTTGTAATTCTCATTTTGAATGAACGACAACCATGTCAGGTGCGTGTGAAGAGGGTGTATCAACAGCTAGTTGTCTATCTATTACAGGACGTCGCAGTCAGCCTCAACCTTGCTTATGCAATACATTTACAGGACGTGGCAGACAGCCCCAACATTGTTTGGTTGCACGTGTACCATTATCCATGCGTGTGTGCGTATGTGTGCGCGCATGTAGGTGTGTGTGCGTGCGTGGGTGTACTACCGAGTGCGTGCGTGGGTGTGCTATCAATTACAGGACATCGCAGTCAACCTCAACATTCTATGGATTGTCAGCCGTCCTGGGGCAAGTTTGCAATTGTAATTTTGAATGAACGCCAGTCAGGTCATGTGCGTGTGAAGAGGGTGTATCAAAAACTAGTTGTCTATCTATTACAGGACATCGCAGTCAACCCCAACATTGTTTATGCAATGCATTCACAGGACGTTGCAGACAGCCCCAACATTGATTGGTGCCCGTGTGCCATCATGACATCCGTGTGTGTGTATGTGTGTGCGTGTGCCACATAACAGTCACGCACACCGCCAAACATAAGTTTGGATATTCCCAGACTCGGAATAGAATGAATTGACCATGGGTAACCAAGACCGACGTGGTCATCGGGAGGGATAGCAACAAAGAGGCTTCAAGGAAAAGGACAAGAGGTCAGCGGTTTTCTTGGCGCTCGTGTTGCATGGACATGATCTGGTAGGCGCAGTCTTATTAGTTGTGCGAGGAGTTCAGCTGTTGTCTTACATTTATACCGGGACAGGAGTCTCTAGACAACAATTTACGCTAGCTTACGAAAATCCCTGGAAGATCAAGCAATCACAGGAAATAGAAACTGGGTCGTTATTAACCGGTAACTTCCCGTCCCCGTATCAGGGGCTGGTTACGTTTGATGATCATGTTTCGTATTCTTCTGTAAAGGGATAAAGCCGAATAAAGATTCAATCTCTGAATTGCACCCGTTTTCTCAAGGTGAGCTTGGTTTAATTCGTGTGTATTTTGAATACGAGCTGTTGACATTGAAATACCATAGAATGTGTCAAGACAGATGTGGGGTCTGCGTTCCGTAGAACATTGATTGTATGTAAACAGCAACGATTGATTCCCGCCATATCACTAAGACAAACTGAAAAGATTGCACTCCACGATAAATTCCTAAACACGATGCTGCACCAGGATTACTTTTTGTGCGAAAAGATGGCGGTTGATTGAAATTAAGTGACATCAGGAAGAACTGAACATACTGCAAGGTGTCAATTTTAAACATAGATTTTTCACTAACAAGGTAAAGTTTGAGTACAATATTATTCCAAGAATGTTAGTTCGAGAATGCAAATATATCAATAACCCAAATACGAAAGAAAGGACATAAATACGATAATTGTGTGCGCACGATCCTAAACAAATAGTGAACTCAAGGATGCGTGATTCAAATAACAAGAAATAAGATATTTTGGGACATTACTTAAATATGAAATAAGAAGACAGAAATGTTGCCCGATTGTAAGAATCATAGGGACAGCAAGCTATCGTAATATTGTGGAGAAGTGATAGATATTATCCGTTTTCTCAAGGTGAGCTTGGTTTAATTCGTTTGTACTTTGAATACGAGCTGTTGGCATTGAAATACTATAGAATGTGTCAAGACAGCGTGTGCGCGCGCGCTCGTGTGTGGGCTATCAATTACAGGACGTCGCAGTCAACCCCGACATATCATCATCATCATCAGCATCAGCTTCGTCATCAACTGAAGGTGACCGCTCGGGTGACTCACCTCAGGGCTATGTCGGCGGAGTGAACGTACATGAACGTGTTCAGACATGTCTTTGGGGAAAACTGGAGGATGACTCAGAGCGTACTGACAGCATAAAGATACAGCCGATCAAATAGGGTGGTGCTTTCGGTCATATGTCTAAGGTATACAATCGAAACATGTGACTAAAACCGGTTAAAGATGGCGTCGCACTCGATCAAATGTGTAAGGGTACAACCACGTTGCTAAAACCGTTCAAAGATGGCGCTGTAACAGGTCACGTGTCTTATGGTACACAGCCGTTCAAATATGGCGATGCTTCCGGTCATTTGACTAAGGGATACAATCTAATCTCGTGACTAAAGCCGGATAAAGATGGCGTCGCGCTCGATCACCTGTGTAAGGGTACAGCTGAGACACGAAGGTACTGACTACGACCGGAATTATTCATGGAACCCAAACGCACAATGGATGAGATTACATCCCAGTCGATCTTACAAAGCATTTAAAATCTGCCATCAGTGTTGTCAACACCTAGAAAATTATCAAGAGAGGACACCCTTCTTCCAAAAAACAAAAGAAACGTCAAAGAGGAACACGAAATCATGGAGTCTCACAATCCATGTGACACAGAGCAAAAGCTTCATTCCCAAAAACTAGTATTGGTGCACGCTCAGAGAAATAAAGACACTGGTTTCCAAAATAATCTCTACCAAAGTTCACCAGAGCATGCCAGTTTTGACAAAAGTAGCACAACTTCTACGTTACCGGTTTTGAAGACTGGTGACTCTTGTTTCTTCATCTCAGCTCTGTCATTAGACATGTTGTTCTGCAAGAAACCTACTTCTTGTAGTCAGACAGCCGTAGACCCGCATGAGACAACATTTGATCTGCTTGACGATTCTTCTTCAGATGCAAATATTGACCTTCTGTCTAGCGGTCATGAACCAGACTCTGAGTTTCTCAAGAAAATCAACGCTTTGTGGAATGAAAACTATCCTAACGCTGGTTTCCGAAGTTGCTCCTCTGTCGCAGCAGATGAAATACAACACCCATCGAGTAAGGTATGTATAAATAACAAAGGTCATGAACATAGTTTCCAAGAACAGGTGTGTTAGCTCCGGTGTCTATTGATACATTCTATTATCTGGTACTCTTTATTTCACTATGAACGACTAGGTGCTGAAGTCTTATAAGTTTCAATGTGATTTTTTTCTCCTCTCCAGGTTAATTTTGCAACAGAACCACACTTCAGTTCATATCGTTGGCACGGAAGAACGCAATGGTAACTGGCACCATGTAACCAGAGAACGTGTGAATTTTGAACGGCGTATACTAGCGTTGGGACAAATTCTGACCCCAGTCCTGGGGGACAGTACAGAGTCAAAGTCCTGGAGCAAAGAAAAACATCGAGAAAAACAGTGAAAGAGGCCGAAATAGTCTAATCCCCATGTGGTAACTGTTAATTAAAATACAAAGGTCAAGCCACACTAGCGGACGAGTATTAAAACACATACATAAAAACAAGAAGGTTGTAATATACTTCCATTCATGTCTTCAATAGCTGACCATTCCTCAATATGAAGAAAAAACTACAGTGGGTGTGAGGAGACTGTATATGTATAGCACTGTTATTCTGGCTTCACAGACTGTAGCTCACAGTGACTAAAAACGCAAGTAACACGGCGCCCTCTATGCTATCTATTTCATCATAACTAGAGGTCATGTGGCGAGCATGACCCGTATTCCCCAACCCAGCTCAAACATACAACAGGTCAAAGAGCGGGTAGTAGAACGACTAGTCACGCAATACGAACAGCCACGTCCGCGTAATCTGAACCGCTTGACCTAAGAAACTGGCTGAAACCAGTTTTACGCGTGGCTCAAAAACTAGTATATAAACCCGAGGCTGGTAACAGTCAAGCATTGTGATCCGAAGATGACCACAGACCTCAAGACTGTGCCTGCTAACTGGGTCTACATGACTCGTAGTAGTGAGACTATTAGACCAGTGGGTCGTGGTGATAAGGCTGTGTTTGTCTCATCCTACAGAGGCACGAGTAAGTTACACATCCGTAGATTTTTCGGTGAATCCGACAAGAAGTTCCCATCTAAAATTGGAATGACACTTACTCGGCAAGAATATGAACAGATGATCACCATGCATCGCGAGATCCTAGCTGACTTTGACAGACTCAACCAAGTTAACCAAGCCAGTAACGAAATCAAACAAGGTACTAACAGAGACAAACAAGTCAGTAACCAAAACATTCAAGTCAGTGCTCATGTCAAAAGAAAAGGCACTACCAGAAGCCATCTTTAACCGGTTTTAGTCACATGTTTCGATTGTATACCTTAGACATATGACCGAAAGCACCACCCTATTTGATCGGCTGTATCTTTATGCTGTCAGTACGCTCTGAGTCATCCTCCAGTTTTCCCCAAAGACATGTCCGAACACGTTCATGTACGTTCACTCCGCCGACATAGCCCTGTGGCGAGTCACCTGAGCGGTCACCTTCAGTTGATGACGAAGCTGATGCTGATGATGATGACGATATGTTGGGGTTGACTGCGACGTCCTGTAATTGATAGCCCACACACGAGCGCGAGCACGCACGCACACACATACACACACACACGGATGTCATGATGGCACACGGGCACCAATCAATGTTGGAGCTGTCTGCAACGTCCTGTAAATGCATTGCATAAGCAATGTTGGGTTGACTGTGATGTCCTGTAATAGATAGACAACTAGTTTTTGATACACCCTCTTCACACGCACATGAACTGGCGTTCATTCAAAATGACAATTGCAAACTTGCCCCAGGACGGCTGACAATCCATAGAATGTTGAGGTTGACTACGATGTCCTGTAATTGATAGCACACACGCGCAAGCGCACGCATACACATTTACACACACGGATGTCATGGTGGTACACGCGCACCCAATCAATGTTGGGGCTGTCTGCAACGTAGTGTAAATTCCTTGCATAAACAAGGTTGGGGCTGACTGCGACATCCTGTAATAGATAGACACCTAGCTGTTGATACACCGTCTTCACATGCACATGACCTGACTGGTGTTAATTCAAAATGACAATCGCAAACTTCCCCCAGGATGGCTGACAATCCATAGAATGTTGAGGTTGACTACGATGTCCTGTAATTGATAGCACACCCACGCACGCACTCGGCAGTACACCCACGCACGCACACACGCCTACACACACGGATTGATAATGGTACACGTGCAACCAATCAATGTTGGGGCTGTCTGCCACGTCCTGTAAATGTATTGCATAAACAAGGTTGGGGCTGACTGCGACGTCCTTTAATAGATAGACAACTAGCTGTTGATACACCCTCTTCACACGCACCTGACATGGTTGTCGTTCATTCAAAATGAGAATCACAAACTTGCCTCAGAACGGCTGACAATCCGTTGAATGTTGAGGTTGACTGCGTTGTCCTGTAATTGACAGCGCGCACACACACACACACATACACTCGGCAGTACACCCACGCACGCACGCACGCCTACATGCGCGCACACATACACACACACACACACACACACACACAACACATCATGATGGTACACGTGCAACCAAACAATGTTGGGGTTGACTGCGACGTCTTGGGGATACATTTGGGTGTGACACGGCAAATCATGATGGCACACGATGCTGTTTTCGCTTATATGTTTTCCTCATAGTCTACTTGGTGGAATAGATGATTTCACAGCGTATCTTTGGTCGAAGTAGATTTATAGGTTTTTTGCTTTAATTCAAATAGAAGCCCCATATTTACAGCAAATAGAAATACATATTTGTGCTGAATTTTATTTTAAACGGCTGACTTACTTTACCAAACTGAAACGCAAACTTCCCCTCGCTTGCCCGATTTAGCGCTGTATGCTAATACTGTTAACGATCAACCAGAACGCCTCAGTGGGTGTGTTTATCTCAGGTAAGATCAACTCGAGCTGGCCAGCGCTGTTGTCAGCCCGCTTTAGTGTGCGTGTTTATCTTAGGTAATGATCAGAGCTGGCCGGTGGTGGGGTCAGCACGTGACCTTTTACCTGTGCGCACAGGTAAAATCTAGCGGTCAGGGGAGCTTATTACTTCTGGTTGAGCCAAGAGCTATGACTAGTCTCCCCCTGGTTACTTTTTTATAATTAAGGGGGTATAACTGTGGGGTTTAATAATATTACATATTTTCATGTATATCTTGGTAAGTTATCATTGTTATTAATTGAGGATTAGAGTTTTATATTGACATTACAAATCTCCACTATACATACAAGAAATTTAGCCGCTTAATTATGTTGTTAGGGTTAATTTTTAATTATATTCTATGGTTGTCTAGTATATTTTTATACCAGATTTCCACCAAGCGCTTAATGTTGATACATGGGGTAGGGACTTCTTCCGAATTAACTAGCATACTGAGCCGTGCAAAAGTTTATTAATGCGGTCATTACTTGACGTACTCGGGGTAACTCGAGAGATGGAATAAATCATTTTCTGTCATATTGACTTCGATCTCCTCATAGAAGGAGTTCGATATCAATATGATTGGGGTTCGATTACACCACGTGACCACCGCTGTGCCCCACCCGCGCCGACGTCCGGTTCGCGCGGAGGTCCGGATCGCGCCGACGGCTGTTTCACGTCGGGTCGGGTACGGGTGGGTACGGGACCTGGGTAGGAGGTATCCATGGACCGGAAGTGCCAACCGGAAGTAGTCACCCAGAACCAAGAAAATACCCGCCAATTTTTTTTTTAAATGCGGTCGGAAAAGGACTCAGTTTGGTGACGTCAGAGCATAGGATCATGACTGTTGTATAGTAAAATATGACGTCACCACGAAGGACTCAAGTCCTTATTTAGGTATCCATTAGGACCTACATAACTACTTGTAGGTACAGGACCTCAAAGTGTATGTACAGGACCTCAAAGTGTATGTACAGGACCTCAAAATGCACGTACAGGACCTCAAAGTGTAGGTACAGAATCTCAAAGTATATATACAGGACCTCAAAATGTATTACGGAATCTCAAAGTGTAGGTACAGGACCTCAAAGTGTAGTACAGGACCTCAAAGTGTATGTTCAGGACCTCAAAGTGTAGGTACAGGACCTCAAAGTATATGTACAGGACCTCAAAGTTTAGGTACAGGACCTCAAGGTGTATGTACAGAACTTCAACGTGTAGGAACAGGACCTCAAAGTGTATGTACAGGACCTCAAAGTGTATGTACAGGACCTCAAAGTGTAGGTACAGGATCTCAAAGTATATATACAGGACCTCAAAATGTATGTACGGAATCTCAAAGTGTAAGTACAGGACCTCAAAGTGTAGGTACAGGACCTCAAAGTGTATGTACAGGACCTCAAATTGTACGTACAGGACCTCATAGTGTATGTACAGGACCTCAAAGTGTAGGTACAGGACCTCAAGGTGTATGTACAGAACTTCAGCGTGTAGGAACAGGACCTCAAAGTGTATGTACAGGACCTCAAAGTGTAGGTACAGAACCTCAAAGTGTATGTACAGGACCTCCACGTGTAGGTACAGGACCTCAAAGTGTATTACAGGACTTCAAAGTGTATGTACAGGACGTTTTATTTTCACTCCAAGACGAATATACTGATGATGTTTACACAATACACTGAGGAAAAATGGTAACCATATCTTCTCTCGCTAATATATTGAGATTATTTGCACTGACAGCAACGAATTGGCAGAAATCGATTGGTTCCTCACGTTAATATTCCTGTAGCGAAACGCGTATTTGTATAAGATATTGTTTTTTTTCTCTTTTCTACATTGCTTCCCTTGTCTTACATATTCGTTCTCTTCTTGTTCTTGTTCTTCTTGTTCTTGTTCTTCTTGTTCTTGTTCTTGTCCTTCTTCTTCTTCTTCTTCTTCTTCTTCTTCTTCTTCTTCTTCTTCTTCTTCTTCTTCTTCTTCTTCTTCTTCTTCTTCTTCTTCTTCTTCAACATCTTCCTCTTCTTTTCTTCTACTACTACTACTACTACTACTACTACTACTACTACTACTACTACTACTACTACTACTACTACTACTACTACTACTACTACTACTACTACTACTACTACTACTACTACTACTTCTTCTTCTTCTTCTTCTACTACTACTACTACTACTACTACTACTACTACTACTACTACTACTACTACTACTACTACTACTACTACTACTACTACTACTACTACTACTACTACTACTACTAAGACTACTACTACTACTACTACTACTACTACTACTACTACTACTACTACTACTACTACTACTACTACTACTACTACTACTACTATTATTACTACTCCTGCTGCTTCTGCTACTACCACCACCACTACTACTACTACTACTACTACTACTACTACTACTACTACTACTACTACTACTACTACTACTACTACTACTACTACTACTACTACTACTACTACTACTTCTTCTTCTTCTTCTACTACTACTACTACTACTACTACTACTACTACTACTACTACTACTACTACTACTACTACTACTACTACTACTACTACTACTACTACTTCTACTACTACTACTACTACTACTACTACTACTACTACTACTACTACTACTACTTCTTCTTCTTCTTCTTCTACTACTACTACTACTACTACTACTACTACTACTACTACTACTACTACTACTACTACTACTACTACTACTACTACTACTACTACTACTAAGACTACTACTACTACTACTACTACTACTACTACTACTACTACTACTACTACTACTACTACTACTACTATTACTACTGCTGCTGCTTCTGCTACTACCACCACTACTACTACTACTACTACTACTACTACTACTACTACTACTACTACTACTACTGCTGCTGCTGCTTCTACCACTACTACTACTACTACTACTACTACTACTACTACTACTACTACTACTACTACTACTACTACTACTATTACTACTACTACTGGGGCCGGCAGATAAACGTACTGGCCATTGAGCTACCACGGATCCCCGTGCGTGTCCAGATCCCTATATTCGTAGTGTCTGATGTTTCCTTTAATTTCTACTTCTTTTCCTTTAGTTCGATTAGTTAGAGTCGATCAATACCAGTAAGAGACGTAAGGCTGCAGTAGAAGTGAGACAGGCCAGACTGTGCGACTGTGTTACTGTGATTGAATGTTGCCCTTGACAAATGCTGTCACCATATGCTTAATGCACCTGTAGGTGTGTAATGGGGTCCTTTACTTTAATTGGAAAAAGTATCTTCGTGGTGAAGTGATTAAGCCGTGTGTCTCGCGGTCCGGGGGTTGTGAGTTCGATTTCGGACTCAGTCATTAACGAGTGCAATCTTTACGCAGACTTCTGTGGATCGTCGATGGAGCTACGGAGTATGGCGCTATCGTTCTGTGGAAAGTGATCGAACCATGTGTGATAAAACCCGCGCAATTAAATCGAAGCTTTGGCTCTTAAATACCCGTTTAAACTTCGAAAATTGCACACGTGTAGAAAATCGCATCAGTAGTAGGTTGAACTCCACCGCGGTGCAAGCACTACATGAGACTTCCGATTATCAGAAGTTCCCCCTCGTAGAATGTGTCAACCCCTTTATCTTATTTACACTCTGAAGGGGCCGGCCCACCTGGGTCTGGACTCACATGCGTGTTTCCCTAGTTGTATTTCTATATTCAAGATGTTTTGTGTATCACACTTATCCCTCATTAACATAGCTATATGTTCCTGCTGAGAAGCCATCCCCGCCATCAGCGAACATTGTGCATCCGGTACATTTGCCAGCAATATTACTGCATCTTCCTTTGACTGCGGGGAAGCGAACTTCATCCCCCCCCCTCCCAACCTTTTGCCTCAGTCTTCACCTTGTTGGCTTGCTTGCTTGCTTTCGCTGGCTGTGAACTCCTGTGTGAAGTCCTGTATGTCGAATGGTGACATCCTGTTGTCCAACATCAGTGTCATACTGTCATGTCATACCGGACTGAGGTTTGCGTGCGTATCCGTTGTCCCATGTCTGGCTTATTGGTGTGCAGACTGGTGTTTCCTCGCCGTGAAGGCAGATACTCTCCGACTTCGGAAGAACACATTGGCTTTTATAAAATTGTATGAATGCCGGTTGCTCAGAAAGCGATGGCAAACTGCTAAACGAAAACTTGCCAAGAAATCACAAACAGCTAAAAATTACTGGGACTGACTGCGGCGTCCTGGAAAAGATATGCAACTAACTTTTGTAGTCTGTCATTACTTCCTGAATATTCACTGCACTTCCATCCAGCATGTGCCATGCCGGTAAACGTGGACGGTCATGATTCGCCATTTCACTCGATCAGGAGAGTCGTGGATCAGTTCAGTGTTCTTATCTCAACTAAACCATGTGGCCAAGCCATCCAGGTATTTACTTTTCTGTCTTCTCCTTGTTTTCTTCCCCTCGATCTTGCCAGTTGTCACCAAGTTCTCCAATTTATTTCTTCTCATAACATGCCCCAAAAAGTTTACTACGTCTAATTTCTTTAATCAGTTTACGATTTTCATTTGTTTCTTGTAGGACTTCGTTACTGGTTTTTCTGTCTGTCCATGGTATTCTTTGCATTTTCCTCAGTAACCACTTTCCCACAGACGTCAGATTTTATCAGCGTGTCTGCTCCTTGTCCACGCTTCACATCCATACAAAAGTACAGGTTCTATGGTAGCACCTCAACACTCTTTTTATCGTTGCAATTAACATCTTTTTATTGGTCAGTATGTTTTTTTATCTTGCAAAAGGTTTCTAATCTTTTCACCGCTCTTACCATTGTGAAAATTAACACAAAGCGGTCTGCTTTCAAATCGTCGACGGTGGGAGTTGTAAATATAGATTTCAGGCATTGTGCTTTGTTACTTGAAGGGCAGTAACGTTGTTTATAGAATAGAAATATACTTGAGAGTTATTTCTCTTTCTAAAAATTTATGTTTGTTCGTGCCAACTATGTGCTTATGTCTAGTTCAAAACAATGTGTCCACTTAATGAATTTAAACACAGAAACCAGAAACAGTAGTTTACACGATTTACTGTCTGGTTTCTGGGAACATGAACGCTGTTCTCCATGGAACTTGGGCGTATGTGTTCCAGGAGCAATGATCACTAGTTCTCGGGAAGCAAGGTTGTATTATCCGCATGGTTGTGTTATTTAACAAGATACCGTATTAGTGGTTCTGTCATACACACCATGTTCTTCCTATTCTACGCAGCGCCGTCTCAGGTTTGTAGTTTTTACTAATTCGTGTGGTTGTTCTGCGTGTTTCTGATCCATACAACAGTACTGACTTAACTTTCTAGTTAAATATGACACGTTTGTTACAGGTGTAATTTCTATTGATTGACTTCCGCAGCTGTCCTAGTGTTAACTGCTTGATCGCTCGCTCTGAACTCAAGCGTAGTTCATACACGTGCTATTACTTCTAGTCCACTGGAGTTATATGTACGAGTGGCGTAGCTTTCCCTATTTTCCCCAACATCAGCTGAATCCACAATTCACGTCCCCAAGTCAAGGACGAGAAGTCAACAGTTTAGTCCAGCTGACCGGTGTAGGGGTTGAACCCGCTACCTCGACATCAGCATACCGAAAGTTTAAGAACGAGCGCTAGTATCTATTAGGCCATGCCTACCTTCTCTTAATGTTGTGCAAGCTGCTCTTGCCATTTGTATTCTTTATTTTAATGCATGGTGTATTTTTAATGACTGTGCAGTGTTTGAAAATATTGCCGGTCCAAGTTTTGTATTTACCTATTATGTTGCATGAACTTTACAGAGGGTGAATACAAAACTTGGACCGGTAATATTTTCAGACACTGCACAGTCATTAACAATACACACAGGAACGGTAACACCCTATATATGTATCCGTTTCCTCATATACGGATGATGATATTGCTGCTCAAATAGGGCTATGACTCCACAGCTTGAGGTGAGGTTTCACACACGAAAATAAGTTTATCACTTGCTTGACCTAATCTCGATATATTTGTCTTTCCCCGCTAATTCCTGTGACCTCATATCACGTGTATTTAGTCATCTTGCATCTGATTCGTGTGTGGGACAGGAGGGTAATATCCTCAGCGAAGTGCAAGTCGTCCATGCGTTCTCTCTGAGTCGTCTGAATTCTGTTCCTGTCGTTGTCTTCGTGAATCCACAGAACTCTGATAAAGCAGCTTCATTATTCATGATGCTACGCGTATTTTTGTGTGCTTGTGATGATATACCTGCCTTTGATGATGTTAAGATACTAATAAAAGAGTCATTGAATACAGTGACTCTTTTTTTTCTTGTCGGTGTTTCATCTTGCCTTTGACACCCAGTACTTCAAGCGGCACCAGAGAAGCAATAATCTGTTTGAGGTTGTTAATTGAAAAATACATAGAAGTTCAGAACAATATTTAGGTCTGCTTTATAGACTACTAGCTGACACGGCCCGGCTTCGCCCAGTCACTGATGGGAAGCATCTCATTTAATTCATATAAGTAGTCATATAAGTTCCCGTTCCCGTTACCGACTATCTGTCTGTCTGTCTGACCCGGCCCGGCATCGCCCAGCTCCTGGTGTGGAGCATCTCATTTAATTCATATAAATAGTCATATAAGCTCACGTTCCCGTTCCCGACTATCTATCTGTCTGTCTGTCTGTCTATCTGTCTGATCCGGCCCGGCTTCGCCCAGCCCCTGATGGGGAGCATCTCATTTAATTCATATAAGTAGTCATATAAGTTCCCGTTCCCGTCTGTCTGTCTAATCATTTATTGGTTGCAGTTAGAACAACCTTAGATAAACGAAGACCAACTTACAAAAAGCATTAGAAAGAGCACTTGAAAGATCTTTACATCTTCCCCAACAATTAACTTGGGTAAATGGAGCAGCGGCAGCAGCAGCAGAAGAAGAAAAAGGAGGAGTAGGAGCTGAGAGGAGGAAGAGGGAGGTGGAGGAGGAAGAGGGAGGTGGAGGAGGGAGGAGGAGGGAGGAGTAGGAGGGAGGAAGAGATAGGCGGAGAGAGGAGGAGGAGGGAAGAGGAGGAAGGAGGAGGAGTAGTAAGGAGGAGGAGGGATTAGGAGGAGGAGAGAGGAGGAGGAGGGAGGAGGAGGGAGGAGGAGGATGAGGGAGGAGGAGGAGGCAGGAGGAGGTGGGAGGAGGGGGGAGGAGGGAGGAGGAAGAGGGAGGAGGAAGGAGAAGGAGGAGGAGGAGGAAGGAGGAGGAGGAGGGAGAAGGAGGGAGGAGAAGAACGCAGGAGGAGGGGGAGGAGGAGGGAGGAGGAGGGAGAGGGAGGAGGAGGGAGAGGGAGGAGGAGGGAGAGGGAGGAGGAGAGAGGAGGGGGAGGGAGGAGGAAGAGGGAGAAGGAGGAGGGAGGAGGAGGGGGAGGAGGAGGGAGGATGAGGAGGGAGGAGGAAGAGGGAGGAGGAGGGATGTGGAGGGAGGAGGAGGGATGAGGAGGAAGGAGGTAGAGGGAGGAGGAGGAGGGAGGAAGAGAAGGGAGGAGGAGGGATGAGGAGGAGGGAGGAGGAGAGGGAGGAGGAGGGAGGAAGAGGGAGGAGAAGGAGGAGGAGGAGGAGGGAGGAAGAGGGAGGAGGAGGGAGGAGGGGGAGGACGTAGGAGGAGGAGGGAGTAGGAGGAGAGAGGAGGAGAAGGGAGGAGGAAGGAAGAGGAGTGATTAGGATGAGGGAGGAGGCAGGAGGAGGAAGAGGGAGGAAGAGGGAGGAGGAGAAAGAGGGAAGAGGAGGGAGAGGGAGGAGGGGGAGGGGAAGAGGAAGAGGGTAGGAGGTGGAGGAGGGGAGAGGAGAAGGAGGAGGCATATAACGCATATGCCTGTAGATTTAATAATGGCTGAAGTTGTTCCATGTCTTCTTAGAGTTGGCGACAGTGTAAAGAAATATAAAATCTTCAAACTTGATAGAGATAAGGTAACTATTATTTATTTATTCTTTAAGCATAAAAAGATGAGTTACAATGTTATGCATTATGCATTATTTTTAAGAAAACTTTGAAAATGCCTTAAAGATTGTATCATTATTTATTATAACTCATATGCTGGTACATAACTATGGACAAAGAGTTTATAAATCTTTGAAAACGATGCCACAATATGACTATAAGTTATACAGAAGTTATGCCCCTTGAAATAACTTTTACAGAGTTAAGTCCCCTGAGATATATGAAATTATAATGAAAAATGAAATAATATTGGGTAAGCAGCCGATTTCACACTAAAAAAATATGACAGTGGGCTGCGCTGGAATGAAAGGAAGACGTGTAGAAAATTTCATCTCAATCGGATGGGCCGTTCGCGAGCGCATAAAGGACATACGGACATACAGACAGACGGAGATCGCCTTTTATATATAAGACAAGAAAGTTTTTGACAGAGTACAGCGTATAATACTAATTACATGCCCCTGTAAGACATAGGAGTAGATGGAAAGGACATCAGACTTATTAGTAACTTGTACTGGGAACAAGTGGCGTCAATTAGATGTGGAAATAATTATACGTTGCCCAAAGAGATAAAAAGAGGAGTACGGCAGGGATGTGTACTGCTTCCAAGCCTCTTCAACCTATACACAAAAAGAATTTTTAAACAAGTCGAAATGCCTGGACTTTACATCAAAGGAAGAATCATAAACAATCTTAGATATGCTGATGATATCGTGTTACTAGCAGAAAGTGAGCAAGAGTTACAAATCCTAGTGGATCAAGTAAACAAGCATAGTGCAGAATATGGCATAGATATTAACATCCTAAAAACGAACACTATGATAATTAGCAATGGAAATGAAAGGTCATCAATGAACATCACAGCAAACGGGGAGATACTAGAACAAGTAACAAGTTTCTCCTATTTTAGACATGTAATAACTGATGATGGCAGAAGTGACATAGAAATCAAAAAGAGAATGGGAATGGCAACAAATGCTTTCAACAGCATGAAATCAGTATTAACATCTAGAGAGGTTAACAACGCATTACAAATGAGAATTGTCAAATGGTATGTATATTCAACACTACTGTATGGCACAGAAGCTTGGACAATAAACTAGCAACTAGAAACTTCAATAGATGCCCTGGAGATGTGAATATACAGAAGAATATGTCGCATTTCATGGAAACAGAAACAATCAAACACAGAGGTTCTAGAATAACTGGGAATGAAAAGAGAGTTGATGAAAGAAATAAAAAAGAAGCAAGTGAAATATTTCGGCCACGTTAAAAGATATAACTCTGATAAAATCCATACTGGAGGGCAGACGAGCAAGAGGTAGACAACAATACAAGTAGGAAGATAACATCAAGAGATGGACGAACATCAGCCTGACAGAATGTACCAGTGAAGGCGAGAGACAGACAGTGGTGGAGATCCATTGCAGCCAACCTTCATTGTGGAGACGGCGACGGCACCTGATTGATTGACTTCAACTCAAGCGCCAGCGAGTTCTGTGCCTTCTGCCATGCGTCCACCACAGATAGATCGCCACCAAAGGCCTCCTACTAAACCGGGGAGGCAAACTGGGTTAACAAATGCTGGAACGACGTCGGATGTATCAGCTAAAACGTGAATACGACAGTTCTGTGTAAAATGTCGTTAACTAATTTACGTTTAAAAAAAACAACAACAACAACAACACACACACAAATAATATTTGAGGATTGGAGAAGTTACGAAGCAAGCTTACAACATAAGGAAAGCGTGAATATTGTACATCGATCTGCCAATGAGCCGGCTGGGTGACGAAGAGGTTACCGACTCAGTTCGTAATCCTGTATACCCGCGTTCGAAACATTTGCGGGCGATTTGGCAGCAAACGCCTTGCTTTGGTTTTTTTACGAAATTGTATGGGGCCGGTCGTTCAGCCATCTTAGAACTCACAGCTCTATACTTTCAACTCCACTGGATGAAATGAATGGTCATCATCATTCTTGATGGTACGCTTGCATCTAGTGAAGAAAACCGATTTCATTTTCTTAAACGCCATCTGCAATATAGAAACACAACACAACAGTATAAATCACATCAAAAGTTTATTATCATCATTAATACAAGCCAACAATTCAGTAGAGCGAGCGCAAGTCAACGACCCACGATGTAGAGCGTCTCGCTAGCAGACGGTATACAAACCGCCCATTTACACATAAATATTATCAAACAATAAATATTCAAAAAATTAACCAAGTTCGGCACAAAATTGTGCCTTGAGACCAATAGTTGATGGAATTGGATTCATCCGCCTGGCATGTACGTTCTGTAGCAGCGTGTGAAGAACATATTCTGTCTGGCGGGTGTGGTCCAGTGCAAATCTATCATAGCTAACTTGGGAATAAATTATGTTAATATGTTCAAGCGAACACTCTCTATCAGTATTTTCTAAGGGATACATGATGTCCTGTTCTATACTATATATTAAAACCTGTTTTATGTTCTATGCAATAGATTCAATTTGTATGCTCTATGCCACACTTATTCTGTGCTGTGGTATATTTTCTATACCATACAGTAAAACATGTGTTATATTTTCTATACCATACATTAAAACATGTGTTATACGTTCTATGCCATACATTACAACCTGTGTTATACATTCTGTACCATACATTAAAAATTGAATTATGTGTTCTTTGCCATACATTCTCAATCAAGTGTTGTATGCTCTTTGCTAAACATTATGTCCAGTGTTGAATGATCTAGGAAATAATTCTGCCTTTTGTTGTGTGTTCTAGGCAATATATTATGCCTTGTATTGTTATGTTCAATGCAACATTTATTCTGTCTTGTACTGTATGTTCTATGCAATACATTCAATCATATGTTATTATGTTCTATGCAAAACATTTTGTAGTGTTGTATTATGTTATATGTAATGCATTCAGTTCTGCTGTGTATGTTCTACAAATACATTCAGTCCTTTGTTCTACTAAATAATTATGTCCAGTGATGTATGCTCTAGGCCAGGGGTGGCCAACCTTTTCAGCAGGCAGGCCAAATTTCAGAAATAATGTTTTCTGCTGGGCCACGCACCTAATTTTATTTTTAGTTAATTAAAGTAAACAAGCAAGCGTGCTACAGCCTTGACCACATCACCGCTTCCCACTCCGCGGGCCGCAACATGACGTCCGGCGGGCCACATGCGGACCACGCAATCATTTTCCTGTTGTATGTTCTAGTAAAGACACCTTGCAATGAATTTTCTAGGCCATAATTCTGTCTTGTGTTGCATGTTCTGTCTCTTGTTGTTAAGTCTAGTAGAACATTAGCCCTGCCTTGTATTGTGTTCTAGGGAATCCATTCTACTTGCTGTCGTTTGTTCTAGGCAATACATAATCCTGTGTTGTATATCTAGACAATACATCGTCCTGTGTTGTATATCTAGACAATACATTGTCCTGTGTTGAATGTTCTAGAATCTAGGCAATACATTGTCCTGTGTTGTATGTTCTAGGCAATACATTGTCCTCTTTTGTACCAGGCAATATATCCTGTCTTGTGTTGTATGTTCTATGCAATACAGTGCAAACCACTTAAGGCAATCTCGGATGTGGCAAAATTTCTGTCATGAAGAACAATATTGTATTGTACATTGTAAATGCATTACTATATGCTTAACTCATATAAGAACTATATTTTAGATCCCAGGTGAGTTCACCTTCTCAGGTCTGCACTGTACATTGCCGTGTGTCGTATGTTCTAGGCAATACACTGTCCTATGCTGCATTTCTGGACAATACATTCTGTTGTACCTTGTGTGTTCCAGGCAGCACATTGTCCTGTGCTGTATTTCTAGGCAATGCATTGTCCTGCGGTTTATATTCTAAGAAATCCATTCTACTCTGTCTTGTATGTTAAAGCATGATTTATGTTAAGCCGTGTATTATGGAATATTTGCTATCATTTTGTATATCCAGGGTTATAAACTCTACAAGGCACTGTCTATTCTATAAATTAAAAATCAAACCTGTGCATTATGTCCTAGACAGTACATTCTACCCAGCATTGTTTATTGTTGTCCTTGAAATGTATTGTGAGGAAAATGTTCTAATATGAAGATTCCGGACATAAAATATTTCTACTGTGTGGAACATCTGCTCTATTGTATTTTGTCACACAGCTCCACCTCTAGCTGAGCCAAGGAGGATAACAATACACATAGGTCTTCCACAGTTTGCATACAATACACACACTGACTTCATTTGCCTGGTCTAGACCCTGCTTGCTCTAGACAACATTTAACAAGACATTTTTGTTCATTTTAAACAAAAGCAAAAACACATCTTGTATATGAAGCCTCTGCACATTTCACATAGCCACAAGATTGCCAAAGACTCCATAAATTCAGCTGACTGAACTATCTCAATGGGGGGTGCCTGTAGATGGCTATAGTGCAGATATTCACACTAGCTACAAGAATGCTTCAAATGAAAACCTGAAAAGTGTGATAGAAATTACAATAACCATGCCATTGTCAATATTGTTGTTAAGGATGTCAAGGGTGTTAAATAATGACATTACAGTGCAGATGAACATTGTAACGTCATAAAGACAGTTTAAAGATGGCAGCCCCACTTTTGACATGCACCAAAGAAGAGCAGCGTTCTTTTATCTGTTTTTTTTTAACCAGTGAAAGGGTGAAACCTATAGAAATTCATCGGCGAATTAAGGTTCAGTGTGGCAATGTATGTCTGTCAGTCCAGCAAGTGTATGAGTGTAGTATAAGTTTCAAAATGGCATGACTTCTGTGACCGACTGTTTACGACCAGGTCAGGCACACCGAATAGTGACCCCAGAGTGTTTACATACATGACCAAGAGCATTTTTTTCTACAGGAATCCAATCACTTTATCGGTGCTGGAGTACTTGCATTGAACGCAGTGGTGACTACATCAAAAAATGATACATTTGTTCTTTACTTTTTCAGAAAATATTCACGCCCAAAATAAAACATGTAATGTTTTCATTTGAAGCCCCCTCGTATATTAAAAAACAGTAAAAGTCGTCCCAGGGCAGATGCTGCCACTGACATGTTAAGTGTCAGACCTTCACATGTTCTAGGCCAGTGTAACTGGTTGCCAGTTCCTGTTTAAGACATTTCTGATGATAATCTGATACAGATGTTATAAGGCTGGGTCAACCTCATAGCCATTCTTGTCAGACAAATACATCTTGCTACTGTTAGCAATTACACCCAGACCTCTGTTCTGGCAAGTAAGCAGATTAAACACTATGCCAGACTAACACTAACTGAAAAGTAGATATACCTCAATCATCTAAGAAATGAATGGTGTGAACGCTTTCAATGGAGGACAGAGAAGGATGCCAACAGGTGGCTGTATTACACTGACATTAATGCCAATTCCTGGAGGAGACAGATCACATCTGAGCATGTCCTGAGAGCAGGACATCAACTGCAGCAAATCAATCTAGCAATCCAAACATCATTACTTCATACAATCTAAAATGATTGGATAGTGCCATCTATTACTGATGCCCATACATACATTGGCTTGAGGTCCTCATTTGTCAATAAACACAGGGAAAAACTAGCGAGCCGCATCAGTGCAGTGACTAGCATTCTTGCCTGCTGCCCAGTGTTTATGCATTCAAATCCTGACCATAGCAGGGACTGAAACCAAAAAAATGGAGATCAGCATGGCTGAAGGGATAATAATGCACGTTCTAAGACATCCAGTGTACTGATGGCAAGGTCAGGGTTCACCCTCTAGACCAGACAGTTGGACTAAAATATTGAATTCTCGTTTTTGACTTGGGGATGTAGTTTAGTTTAGTTTAGTCAATGGATCAACATCACGGCACCCGGGTGCAACCCATAAGCACTCTGTTCTCCTACTAACTCAAACCTGAGTCTGGAGAAACTCAGCTCAGTGCACGAACTCCGTAGCACCGGCGAGGATCCTGAAATACTTTAACTTGAAATTTTGCCCGGGCAGCGCCGTTAGGCTACTCTTTTTCGATTTCCAACTGCCAAGGGATTTTTTTACGTGTGCAACAATACACACGGGCGCCCGATCTCACTACCCAGAGACCAGGGGAAATTTATTACTAGAGCCCACGAGAAAAAATCCCGGTATCACTAGGGCTTGGGGATATAAATTACAAGTACCTCAGCAGTCCGAATGGGTTTGCCCGATAGTGAGGAAAACTGGTAATTGGGAAAGCAAAATTCAGTCCAGTGTTACTAGAAGTAGTCTGTATGGACTATGTTTGAGATCAAAATGAGCGAGTGTCAACAACAAAATTGACCTAGACTCCCAGGTTGAACCAGCCTAAAGTCAAATGCATTGTTGTGATTGTGTTAAGTCAGTTTTCATGTTGTGTACCCATGAAAGAATCTATTGCCCAGTTACTGGTTTCAAACCAGTAGAGATTAACTTTTATGTCTGATATGACAATTGTTCAGAGCCGTTAACCTGGCTTTGCTTCAACACACTGAGTTAATTAAAAAAGACATCTCATGCTGCCATAAGGAGGAGGGGTGGGGTCGAGGGGATGGTGAGCCACAGAACTGGTCACCCAACCTCATATTATACTTGGCCACACACTTTTGAGAATGTTTCTTGGCTACGCTGCATGGACAGATGACAATTTGAAGACATTTAAGATGTACAAGTCAATGGTAAAGATAACCTCACAGCAGGTACAACTAGAGGCGTTGAACGTGGTCAGTAAAATGAGCCAGCAGATAGGCTTGTGGGCTTGGCTGCTGTGGGGAATAGACGAGCAATGGACCAAGCCGACATCCGTAATGCCCACAGGGAGGCAGGACAAGTAAATTACTCCAGGGATGGAGGCATTCTGCAACTGTGAACAGACTGTGAGAACAGCAAGTAAAACAGGGTTAAGCTAGACAAGAGTGTCTTGTAGGGAGCCAAAGAAGAGTATTGTAATAACAGAATAGGTAACATCAGTCGCTACTCTCCAAGGGAGATCCTAAGGAGGGAACTTGCTCACTTATGGACTGATAGTTTGATGTCCAATGAGGATGATCTGTTGACTAACTAAAGTGACAAGTATCCATGGATAATATAATGATCCATTGACTAACTAACTAAAGTGATAAGTATCCATAGATAATAGGATGATCTGTTGACTAACTAACTAAAGTGATAAGTATCCAAGGATAATAATCATGACATTATGAAGTCAGATGACCAGCTCCTGTCTTCACACATTTCCCATTCCAAAGAAGTCCTGAGGCTGGGTCAACTCCATAACTGTCTGTGACTGCTAGCAAATTCCTCCACCAGTGATGGCCTGAAACTGGGCCAGTGTGCTGGAAAGTTTTAGGGAAATCAGTTATGCCACTAGCTTCTGAGATGGATGTTACCATGAATGATTTTTCTGTATATGTGAGAATGAAACAGCTACAGCACGTCTGCAGCCAATGACATGTTAAATGACACCAGTATATGCAAGGTCCTATGTGGCTTCCCTGCCACAGGCACACACAAGCTGTGGAAGCATGGAGATACACCGCAGCAACATAGCAACAAAATCCTGCTTCTCACATGACAGGCCTCTTGAAGATTTTGTTATTATGTTTTATATCAGAATGACTCTAGATTCATGTTTATGTCTTTTCTCTCACATTTCTTTGTCCTTATATCAGAATAATTTTACCTTCTTGGTTATGTCTCTTTTCTCTCACAGAATCAATCTACTTTCCTTTTAATGTCTCTTTTTGCATGTCTATCTATTATATACTCACATATACATCAACATGCATTCTTTATCACTCAATCTCTCTTATTTCTTTCCCAAACACTCTGAAATATATCTACACACTTAGTCACTTCATCTTTTTAACATATACTCTCTCACAAAATTCTCACTCAGCTTGAATGTTCACTCTCACATATGCTCTTTCTCACATACATAAAATACCAACCCACTGCATAACACAGAGCCCCAGATACAGACTCTCTCGCACACACACAGCAATAGACCCCTCCAATGTGGTGAATCCACACAACAGCTAGGGTCACAGGCTGCTGATCAACACCACTAACTACTTACTAATCTCACCATTAAACAATGGAGTAAACGTCATTCCCTCCCAGACATCAGTGTAGGGCAGTGACAGTCAAGCAGCTTCACATATACTATGTCATTATATTATAAGCTATGTGTGACTGAGCTCCTGTTTCTCTATTTTGTTATTCCCCGATAAATGTCTGGTTTACAATTCATGCGGGCTGTCAATGCCTTCTAGCTGCATGCAGTTAAGACATATATTCATCCCTAACTGGGGAGACAATTCGGACTTGTGCACTCAAATGCCAGTGATGCTGGCCACTATGGTAGCAAAGTAGTTATCTTACCATGCGCAACAAACTACCATAAAAACCATCACTGTGGGAATATAACAAACTACCTACAAAAACTATCACTGTGGGGATACAACAAACTACCATAAAAACCATCACTGTGGTGATACAACAAACTACCTACAAAAACTATCACTGTGGGGATACAACAAACTAACATAAAAACTATCACTGTGGGATACAACAAACTACCATAAAAACCATCACTGTGGGGATACAACAAACTACCTACAAAAACTATCACTGTGGGGATACAACAAACTACCATAAAAACCATCACTGTGGTGATACAACAAACAACACAAAAACCATGACTGTGGGGATACAACAAACTACCACAAAAACCATCACTGTGGGGATACAACAAACTACCAAAAAAAACATCACTCTGGGGATACAACAAACTACTACAAAAACATCACTGTGGGGATACAACAAACTACCACACACAAAATATCACTGTGGGGATACAACAAACAACCATAAAATCTATCACTGTTGGAGCATAAAAAACTACAATAGAAATCATCACTGTCGGAATCATACAAACTAATACAAAAACCATCATTGTGGGGATACAACAAACTACCATAAAAACCATCACTGTGGGGATACAACAAATCACCACAAAAATCATCACCGTGGGGATACTACTGGCACCTTGCTGTCTTGACAGATGATTTGTTACATTGTGCTTTTAAAAACAAAAAGGCACAAAAAGTACAACTCATGGAGGTAGTGAATGTGGCTGAACAGACCAATTTGCGCAGTAAATGTTGGACCACATTGGATGCATGTGAACTCTTGGTCATTTCCACCATCACACACCAACTGACATTTGATACGCCCAGTGTCTACCTGTCTGCAATCATTTTCTCCTTTGTCTTTATTCCATTCCTGATCTTTTCCCTCCACGCCACACGATCACGGCGACTTGCTCCCAAAGTACAATATCAATGCCTGCATTATTCATGTCCCGCTTATACATATTGTTGTACTGTAGTAGAGGCTGACCCTGAAATCTTTTACCCATCTGTAATTCACCAAAAAAGATGTCCTTTGGTAGTCTACCATCATCCATCATTTCTGTGTCCTATCCACCAAAGTATATAAAGACTGAGCATGCAACAAACCATCACACGGACTGATCTTTCCAATAGTTTGGTATTTGTGATCATATATTGCCACTTAAAATCAAGTATTCTTCAGAAACACCAAATATGAAAGTTGTTTAAATGTTTCTCTTGGTGTGAGTAAGTTGATCAGTTTTCACTGCCATAAAAAAATACCAAGGACACAGACTTGAAAGACGAGGACTTTTGTTTTGGCAGTAAGCTTTCTATTCCTCCAGACAGAATCTCTTTGTTAATCAGTTCACTGTTGTTGCAGTCTTTTCAATCCTGATGTTGATTTCCTGATCTAGGGATAATTTGCTATTTATCTCTGATCATACATATGTAAAATGGCCTATCTTCAGTTCAGTGTCGTCAATAAAGATTGATGGTGCCCCATGTGCAACTTGTGCTATAATCTGTGTCTTCTTCTTGTTAATTGTTAAACCAAATTCATAACAAGTGTTGGAGAATGCAGATAGTAGATGTAATTCTTCCTCAGAGTGGGTCGTAATTGCAGCATCCTCTGCAAAATGGAACTGTCTGATCAGTACACTCCCAATTTTGGTCTTGACCTTCAATCTCAGAGCATTGTAGAGGATGCCATCTGTGCGTGAGTGAATGTATATACCACCATGCTGAGCACGAAAGGTATATTTCAGTAGAAGAGAGAATATTTCAAAGATGGTGGAGGAAAGTACACAACCTTGTTAAACTCCATTCTTAATTTCAAACTTCTGCCCTACATACCTGTGTGAAGTGCGGATATAACTGCAGCAACAACAACAAAAATCACTGTGCGACATGCAGGTCAGCATGGCCAAATGGGTAAGCACAACATCCGGTGTGTTGATGCCGAGGTAAGCGATTCAACCCCTACACCAGACAGCTGGACTAACATGTTGACCTATCGTCCTTGACTTGGGGACGTAAATTACAAGTATCTCTGAAGGCCGAGTGGGTTCGTCTGATGGCAAGGGACACTGTTAATAGGGAAAGCTAATCCACATGCAAAATTCAGTCCATCACTACTGTAAATAGTGGGTATGGACTACGCTTGAGTTCAAAGCGAGCGAGCGCCAAAAAAAAAAAAAAAAAAAAAACAACCTGCGACACAATAAACTACCTGAAAAACCTTCACTGTCGGAGTACAACAAACTAACACAAGAACCACCACTGTGGGGGTACAACTAACACAAAAACCATCTCTATGGGAATACAACAACCACAGAAAACCACCATTGTGGTGCACAATAATTAGTCTTTTCTCTTGAGCCTAAGGCGGCGCATAGGGCAGAAGTCCTGTCTCTCCATGCTTGGCGGTTCGCTGCTATCTGTTGTAGATCTTGGATATTTACTTGGCCGTTGAATGAGCCTTCTCTGATGATGGTTCTACGCAGGGTCTCTCTTGGTCTTCCCCGTTTTCTTTTCCCTACTGGTGACCATAAGCTAATAAGCACAATAAGCTAACAACAAAAGTCATCACAGTGGCAGCATTAAAAAAACTACCACACAAATTGCCAATGGGAGCACTACAACCAACGAGATCACATTTGTGGTGAGTGAGTCTGGTGGCAGTGACTGGTATAACACTGAGTGTCTAAATTACAGGTTTGAGATCATCTTTATTTGACTCACTGCTAGCATAGTGGGTCAGAATCAGGTCCTGCTCTTGTTTCAATACCCCAATTCAAAAAATAGGACGGCACTATCGTATCGAATAGGAAAAAGCAAAAGCATTAAAACAATGGAATAAATTACCCGGCCTCATAAAACCTGTAATCTAGTATATGTGAAATTGTTTGCATTTCCAACCCCCTAATAAGTGTCCGCTAAAGGATTACCTTGACCTAAGCAGGACATGACCGCTGGTAACCATCTGCAGTGGACAGGAGTAAAACTAGAACAATGGATATGAAACAAAAGAATGAAAATCAACAGACATTAAGCAGCTTAATGCTAAGATCAAACAGTATCATTTACACAAGGAAGAAAACTGGCATCTCTATGAATACTTGATAGTTACAATAAAAATAATGGGTGGCATTACATAAAAATCATTATACTATACACAAATACAAATAATTCTGAATCGGCAAAATACAATTCAGACGTTTCCGGGTGAAAAATAAAACACACTTTCAAGTCTGCAAACAAAGGAATAAAAAAAAAACCACAATCAAACACACACTCTATTTCTACTCTGCAAATACACACAATGCTCTCTCCATTTCCAATCTGCAAATACACGCACACTCACACACGACTTAAGCACATACAATCAAATCCTCAGCTGCACAACAACAAATATTAGTTCTCCTGGAATTGAGTGATAAAATAAGAAACAAAACTGTGACCAATCTGGCTCAAAATATGATCTTAAATCTGCCACCATATTTAGACATGGTGACAAGGCTGGCAAAGGCACCAAAGGGGGAAGCAACTGCGATAGAAACCAACAGCTCTGAAGAACACTAAGTGTTTTAATCTTTACTTTTTTTTTAAAACCCTTTCGGGCAAAGCAGCCGAAAATGTCAGTGAATACTAAGTGTTTTAAAAACGCGATCTTGTGACTTTCCAAGACTTCCGATTGTCTACTTTCGGTTTCACCGATAGCTTGAAAACATAGCCGTCATTTGCAAGCACGTACTTTGAATATGAACAGATTTTTTTATAGTTTTGGGGGGGTTTTACGCTTTGTATTTCAAAATGGATTTTGACGATTCTTCAAGTGGTAGCAGAGATTTTGCTGGGTTCAATTTAAGTGACATTGAAGGGCACGAAGCTGACTATTAATTGGAGCTAGATATCAGTGATTAGCGTTAGTAGTCATGAATCTGACTTTAAAGAAAATGATTCTGATTCTGAAAATGTGTTTGTAAATTGCCATATAAATGACTGACAATCACAAACAATATGTTGTATTTTGTAAATATTTGTATTCATGTGTGGATTACCAGCAACATTCACATGAGTAAAATAATCTGCATGCTTTTTCTTTCATTTTGTTTTTTATTTCACTAAAATCTGTTGATTAACAAGTTATATGTGATGTTTTTACGAACATAACCCAAAATTTTACCGAACCTGAAAAATCTTGCCCATTCAAAGCTAAAAAACGGACAAACGTCTGCCCTGTAAAGGGTTAATCCAGGTGATTGTCTATTTCCTCCCCATTTCAAACTATTGCTTTGTTTAACCTCTTCATTGAAGGTTGCACTTATGGAATTTGTATTATTCTATAACCTGGAATGTTTTCTAAATGTCCCTTTAACACACATGTTTTGTTAACAGGTTCTTTATTTTGCCTCGTTTTTACTGGATTCCTGTTTTGCATAAACAGTTTAATGCACACGTCAAGGTTTATAGTTGTCATGTTTGTTTTGTCATGATTACAAGTGATGTCTTGGTTTAACAAGCCCAGAGAGGATATAATCTTGAATTTCATAGTCACAAAACTAGTGTGATATTCATGTATCATGGCAAGTACTGGATAGTTTTGTACGGAATATAAAAACAAAGCACACATACGAGAACATCATAACAGGGAAACAATGAACAGTGAAAACCCCAGTAACTCAGACTTATCAGCGGACAGTTGGTAACTGCATGAGAAAACCAACAAAGGGGAAAATGAAAGACAAGAAGAAAGACATTATAAACATGGAAAACAGCTTAGTAACAAAGCCAGAAGAATTTAAAAAAAAAACAAAACAAACAAACACACAAAAAAAACATGATTTCTGAAGAATAAAATAAGCAGACGTCATTGATGAAGAAAAGTACATCAATGAAATAACCAACATACAGCAGAAAACCTGAAACTACCAAACTGCTGAAAACACTGAAAAGAATGTTCACAACAATGTTCACATCTGACATTTCTGGCCTTCTTCAATAGCCTAGTATGTCACTGAGGCACCAAACAACTTTAACATACTGAAACAACAATATACAAATCATACATGAATCAACTAAAAACATCAAAGATAACAATGTCCAGCATATGGCCGAATAAGAAACAAATAAACATTCACAACTTCTAACACAATGATCTCAATTAATTTATTATGTTTCCCTTTCAACAGTAAATGAAGAATGCAATGTAATCTCTTGTACAATATTCATGTTAGTTATGAAACATACCCTCTCTTACAGTCCTGCGGGAATTAATAATGTAATGCAACATAATTATCTTTACCAGATCTATGAGAATTCATTCAGTTCTAATTCCCATACATTAAAGAAATTATGCAGTATCCTTTGCCATACACAATCCTTCATGATATAATTTCCCCATGAAATGTCCACCGCAATGTTACACGTTAATTTGAGCAGCATAATTTCCTTACAAAGCTTACATCACAAAGAACCATTTCTATTACAATATACTAAACAAATGAAGTAACTAACACAGTATATATTCCCCAGCAATGTCCTGCATTAACATCGCAAAGAACCATTTCTATTACAATATACTGAACAAATGAAGGAACTAACACAGTATATATTCCCCAGCAACGTCCTGCATTAACATCGCAAAGAACCATTTCTATTACAATATACTGAACAAATGAAGGAACTAACACAGTATATATTCCCCAGCAAGGTCCTGCATTTATTAAGATCTGTTATATAATACCGATCCAATGACCTGCATTGAGCTGTAGTATGAATTCTATATAATGTCCTGTATTCATTAAGTGATTGATGTTGCATAATTTCCCTCTCAAGTTCATATATTAATTAAGTTATGCAGAATAGTTTCAAATGCAGTGTCTTGTCTGAACTTCTTAAATAATTCAACATAATTTCCCTTGCAATGAGCCTCAACTATTTAATGTAGTAGAATTTCCCATACAATGTCCTCCATGAATTAATTACATCACACAATCCAGTCCTGACAAGGCGGAACAATCCTACAATGATCTATGCTGAAACATTACATCCAAGTTACATGAAAACGTAACAAACAGTAACGCTGCATAATTAAAAGTTTTGATTGTTTAAAAAAAAATGTAAAAGCCTCCTGTCTAACTACAGGGAGGGGGTATGTTGCTATGCTGGTGTCAAGTGTCCTGTGATGAAGGGCAAACAAAAGGCTTGACTAAATACAGTTTCTCCGAGTCCTGCTTGAAGATCGGATGTTTCTTATAGTGTTCTATCAAATCCTCCAAGTCTGTGAACTTCTGCTGACCTATTTCCAGGACTCCTGAGGTGTTTTTGACTCGGAAGTGCTTATTGCGACCTGGCGCTTTCAGGGACACTGTGTAGTGACCAGCCTGCGGAAGAGAAACAAAATGATGAAAGTCTTATGGAAAGTAGATACCAAAACGTTCATGACTATAATCAAATTTAGACACAGAGGAAGGAAGGAAGCAAGCAAAGTCAGAAAATAATCACAGTCATGTATGCTTTCAGGGGTCAGCATGGCCAAATGGATGACAGCGCTCGTTCTTAAACATCCAGTGTGCTGATGCCAAGGTAGCAGGTTCAACCCCTACACTGATGAGTTTGGACTAAAATGTTGACTCTCGTCCTTGACTTGGGGACACAAACTATAAATACCTCCGACGTCGGAGTGGGGTTTCCTGATGGCGAGGGACACTGGTAATAGGGAAAGACAATCCAGATGGAAAAATCAGGCCAGTGCACTAGAAGTAGTAGCATTTTACAGACTACGCTCGAGTTGAAAGCGAGTGGGAAATTAAAAAATGCTTATGCACCCGCTGTATCTGTTCTACAACCTTCATAGATCTCAATTTTGTTGGGACATAACTGGTCCTCTATCAGAGAGACATGAAACTGGGACTGCTCGTATACTAATAGTACTATAAGTACCAGATAGATAATCAATGGTTGATAATACCCTTGTGGAATGATGTGATTGTAAACTTCACATATATTAGGCCACTATAATATGATATTAAAAAATTGAGTTAACTGCTGATGGGCTGGAATCAAAACAAAAACAAATAAACGAGCAACAATTATAACTAGGAATTTCAGCAAAAGGAAAGAAATACACAAATAAAAGTGAACTTTTCTATGAACAAGAATGATTAGCTAGGAAACTGAAATATCACAATCTACACATTCCAACAAATAACACACAGACACGTGCACGCACACATGAGAGAGAGTGAGTGAGAGAGTGAGTGGAGTGGAGTGGCATGGAGTGTGTGTGTGTGGGGTGGGGTGGGGGTCGTGGTATGTCATAACCCAACCCAAGTGAAAGAGAAGCTGAGTGATGACAAGAGGAGCTTAAGACAGTCTACTGGATTTATTGGAGTCATAGTTAAACAATTCTCAAGTTGGGATGTTCACCAGCCCCAGGTGATTCCAGACCGTGTGCAGTTGACTAAGTGCCAAGGATATGGTTAGAATTAAATTTTAATAAAGCAGAATTTATGATCATCTTGAAGAAGAAAGAAATACAATTTAAAATTCAAGTGAAGGGAAAATTCTTACAGATGTGAAACAGTAAACTAACTTGGAACATTCATAACATTTGATGAAAAATATACCATGTAGAGATTAGAATAAGAATCGCTATGATAGAGGTAGCCTTTTGCAAACTGTTAGACAAACCAATAAAAAGCTGTCAGTTGCAGTTAAAGTGATATATAGAACCTATAATGTTGTAATCATGTGAAACACGGACAATAGACAGAAACATCTAAATGCAGTAGAAATGTGGTTTCTGAGGGAAATACTAAGAATATCATTGGTGGTCTGAAAAACCAAGGGGACAATTTGTCAAGTAAATGAAAAATGTAAATTGATTAGAGAAATTAGATGCAGATAGACACAGTATGTTAGGTACATTATCAGGAGCTAGATCCTTTAAAGTGTAATGACAACTGGCAAAATTGATGGGAAAGTTGTAAGGGGAAGGCGAAGAGATAAATACCTAGAGGACTTGGCCAAATGGCTTAATTTGGACAAGAACACACTCCTGAACCAAGACTGGTGATTGAGATGGCAAACCACACTTATCGGCATGACTCATGATAAGTAATTTGAGAACGAAAGTAGAAGAAGAAAACATTCAGTGAGACATAGTGAGTCAGATGGTTTGGTCATGCATCAAGGATACATCCAAACGACATTGATGTATAAGTAAGGAAACAGAGCAACAGACAATACTGCAAACCATGGCTTGGTGGAACAAACGCATCATCTACAACTAGACAGCTCACACAGGGGTCCTGTCCAGAACTCACTCCCTAAACTGATGCTGAAAGGCACAACAGGGGCTGCTGATATATGTTGTTATAAGTTCCAGGTGCTCTGTGCTGTTTGTTAATATAAGCATTTTAATGTTTATATATTGACATAACACATTCCCGTAGCACCTTTAAGATGTGAGTCATAGACCCTTCTCCAATTACTAAATGTTACTAAAATTACTTAAATGTTACGAAGAAGTTCCTAGAATATCATGCTCTAAGAAGAAGGAAAAGCACTGAAGATCTGAACATCAAAGAGAACTGCCTCATAGACAGCATTATGTCCCAGACACTGAAATAGTTTGGCCATATTAGACATCAGTGGTTTTGTGTCAAGAGGTGCGGTACTCAGCGGGGACACACTTCTCATGTTCAGCCTGTTGTGTAAAATTAACTGCCCTTTCACACGTGTACTGCACTAGCTGTCCCATAATGGCCATTTTTTAAATTCTGGTCAGTGATTTCCTTCACTCTTGCTGCATTTCCTTTGTTGTCCCGAGAGGACAGTCTCCCCAATCATGACAGACCAGCTTCATTGTATGGTTACACTTGAACTGTCTACACCAGTTTTTTTTTTTTTTTTTAAAGCTGAAGCATATACAAAGGGCATGAATCATGAAATATTGGTTCCATCTCTCTGTGTATGTGTTTTGTTGGTGATTTTCCCTGTAATAATAGAAAATATATCACAACCCTGACCTCTGACTTCTTCATTGTCTTGACAATCATTGGAGCAGCAGTTCTGACCAATAGGGTTGGCTGTGGTGTGTACCAAGTGGAAGAACCCGTTGAAGAAACAAATGCATAATTAACACCTCCAGTGTAAATATGAGGAGCTTTGAATGTGACTGGTTTCAGCTTTCTCCTGTTGCTCCTTCATAGTCAGGGTTCAGACTTATGGCCAGAGAGTATTATGTATGCATGTACGTGTTTATGTATGTAAGTAGGTATCTATACACAGCTGTGGAGTTCCATAATGGATCAGTGGCAATGAAAGCATACATTTGCTGTGCATCAGTGTTATGGTTATGATGATATGCAGACAATGGCATACATGCTGTCAGACAAGGGTTCAGTGTCAGTTCAGTGTGGTCAGACAAGGGTTCAGTGTGGTCAGACAAGGGTTCAGTGTCAGTTCAGTGTGGTCAGACAAGGGTTCAGTGTGGTCAGACAAGGGTTCAGTGTGGTCAGACAAGGGTTCAGTGTCAGTTCAGTGTGGTCAGACAAGGGTTCAGTGTGGTCAGAGAAGGTTCAGAGTGGTCAGACAAGGGTTCAGTGTGGTCAGACAAGGGTTCAGTGTGGTCAGACAAGGGTTTAGTGTCAGTTCAGTGTAGTCAGAACAATGCGGGTGATGGTAGCAGCAAACTGTGAGCAGCGCCATCTATGTCTTCTGTACGAAGGGCTGGTCATGTCTATTTTTGAGTATGCGATGGCGATCCTGACTCTCAGCCGTAAGCAGATGGAAAGGATGGAAAGGATACAGAACGAAGCCATGCGCATTATTCTTGGATGTACAAGAGATACAGCATGCAGGGCGATGCACTACCTTCTTGATCTTCCAACCATTGAAGAGAGAATACAAGATTGTAGAGCATGTGCCTACCTCAGAGTTAACGCAAACACACAACATCCACTGCATAGTGAAATTAGGAAGGTGAAGGGCAGCAGGTTAAAAAGAGGAAGGTCGTGGATGGGTCAAGCCGAGGACATTCTTCGACAGGTATGCTCACTTGAGGACTTAGAACCTGGCTAGGAGTGGGGACAAGTGCCAACAGATTTCTGTACGTCTTTTTCAGTCTGCATCCAACTAGACAGAAAATGCAGACAAGAAAATCTGGCTGATGTGGAGGCGGAAGTACAAGCGTTGATTTTCAAGAATTCGCTAGACGGTGATGCTGTCATATACACAGATGGGTCGGTCGTCTGACATGTGAGAAGCTCATGGGCTTTTACAACGCAGGCCGGAGGGAGAATTGTGAAGGACTCTGGTGCTTTTGCTGAGACCACAAGTAGCCTGACTATGGAAGTCATGGCAGTAAGTAAAGCAATAACATGGCTCGAGACACAGACATTCACTAGGGCATGTTTCCTTAGCGACTCAATGAGCATGCTCAAGAGGATAGAGATGGGGTGGATCAGAAAAGAGTGGTTGATGTCCCTGGAGTTGTCTCGGCTGGCAAAGATGAGTTTCATCTTCGTGCCAGGGCATGCGGGAGTACAAGGAAATGAGCGGGCTGATAAGCTCGCAGGTAACACTACTGTTTCTCCGTAATCTCGTTTATCACGCAGAGTCTCGTAGCGGGGCGAGGGCTGGAGCGGTTCGATCCCCGCTGGTGACTTGCGGGATAACTGAGCCGGCCGCTCAGAAAGCAATGGCAAACTACTGAGCGTAATCTTGCCAAGAAATCAACATACAGCTGAAAGATGCTGATGTTGACAGCGATGTCCTGTAAAGGATATGCAAAACATTTAATTTAAACACTACTGTGGAGGGCGAACGCGCCATGGACCAAGCTGACATTCTGAATGCTCTACGAGAAGTAAGACTGTTGCGAGAACCAAGTGATGACTGAATCTACAACCATGGCCAGACTGCGAGAGCAGCAAATTAAAAGTGGTGTGGCCAAACAAGAACACTACGCAGGAAGCCAAAGAAGATTGATAAACCAACACAGAACTGGCGTCGTTAGCCGCTACACGCTGCGGGATTTGCTGAGGAGGGGATCCGAGCACTTATGGACTGAATGGTTCGATGAGCAATGAGGATGATCTGTCGACTAACTAACTAAGGGTTCAGTGTGGTGAGACAAGGGTTCAGTGTCAGTTCAGTGCGGTCAGACAAGGGTCCAGTGTCAGTTCAGTGTGGTCAGACAAGGGTTCAGTGTCAGTTCAGTGTGGTCAGACAAGGGTTCAGTGTCAGTTCAGTGCGGTCAGACAAGGGTTCGGTGCGGTCAGACAAGAGTTCAGTGTCAGTTCAGTGTGGTCAGACAAGGGTTCAATGTCAGTTCAGTGTGGTCAGACAAGGGTTCAGTGTCAGTTCAGTGCGGTCAGACAAGGGTTCGGTGCGGTCAGACAAGGGTTCAGTGTCAGTTCAGTGCGGTCAGACAAGGGTTCGGTGCGATCAGACAAGGGTTCAGTGTCAGTTCAGTGCGGTCAGACAAGGGTTCAGTGTCAGTTCAGTGTGGTCAGACAAGGGTTCAGTGTCAGTTCAGTGCGGTCAGACAAGGGTTCAGTGTCAGTTCAGTGCGGTCAGACAAGGGTTCAGTGTCAGTTCAGTATGGTCAGACAAGGGTTCAGTGCGGTCAGACAAGGGTTCAGTATCAGTTCAGTGTGGTCAGACAAGGGTTCATTGTGGTCAGACAAGGGTTCAGTATCGTCAGACAAGGGTTCGGTGTGGTCAGACAAGGGTTCTGGGATATATAAAAATCATAACACATACGTCTAGACTAAAATAACAACCTAACCGATAACATGTGTGACTGGTTTCAGCTCTCTCGCCTGCTGCTCCTTTATAGTCAGGGTACAGATACATGGCCACAGAGTATATATGTTTTTATGTATGTAAGTAGGTATCTATATATAGCTGTGCGGTTCCATAATAATACAACATACATCATAACACACATCCCTAAACCACAATAAGACACCATAAATCATGACACACATGTCTAAACTAAAATAATACAACATAAATCATAACACACATGTCTAAACTACAATAATACAACATACATCATAACACACATCCCTAAACCACAATAAGACACCATAAATCATGACACACATGTCTAAACTAAAATAATACAACATAAATCATCACACATATGTCTAAACTACAATAATGTTGTTTGTCCATCAAGAATGATGATGACCATTCATTTCATCCAGTGGGGTTGAAAGTATGGAGCCGTGAGTTCTAAGATGGCTGATAAGGCCTATTTTGGCTCGAAATGTTCTTTGACAATGTGGACAAAGAATGCTTGACGTTTCTGGAGGAGGATTTCCTGCAGTGGTTTTTCTGTTCTGTCTTTTCTTCACAGCTCTTGCAGTCCTGGTTGCTTCACAAGTGACTGCACCCTTGCGTAATGAAGCACGCCACGAATTTCGGTCTCTGGCTGCAGTCTCCAGGTGTCATCATGAATTCCAAAAGCATTCAGTGAGATTTTCAGAGTGTCTTTAAAGCGTTTCCTCTGGCCGCCTTGGGCTCTCGGAAGTGAGAGCCTGGCCGACACAAATCTACATCAAAATTGTGATGAGGTGCTGAGAACGCTACATGCTCGGCGCAGATTCGTTCGATGGCTCTTAGCTGGGGGATATGAGGTATCCCCGGATGAAAGGGCCTGACCGTTACTCGCCCACAGACGCACGGAGGTAAGGTGCTGAGCCGGCAGCACATGTAGCCTACCTCGTGAGCGAGTACAAAAGGTGGAAAAACACCTCGGTCGCACGTCCCGTAGATAGTCTGTAACCATACTCATGGAGAGAGTGTAGTCAAAGGTGGAAAATGGTCTCGTTGACACGAAATGGAACGCCTGTCTTGCAAATCCATTACGTGGCAGTCCGAAGCGAAAGCTTGCTGTGTGGAAGCCGAAACAAGAGTCTCGAAACCCGAGGAAGGCTAACCTCATTAAATAATACCCGCCGGAAGCCGGAAGTGTCGTCCTACGGGTGGCAAACTAAAAATTGACACTACGCAATTACGTCCGAGTGAAATGTCTCGTCCGAATGTCTCTCGTGCTAGGAACAGCTCTGACTACCTAGTTTCCGAATGCCGCTTTTGTTCGGAACAGCTCTGACTAGGTAGTTTTCCGAATGTCTGTCGTGCCTGGAACAGCTCTGACGGGCGCAACGACAAGCACATGTCCGAAAACTCGCTGAGTGGATGCCGTCTGCAAACCTGTCTGGTTTGTGCGGGAATGGCCCGGGGCAAACGAAATGACCAATATATTGAAGTGAGGATTTAAAGCAGCCATGAGCAGGACGTGACGATTTCCCTCGGTGAGCCCAGATCCAGGGCGTTATGTGTCGGCCCTGCAACTATGGAAGCAACCTTGGATGGCGGAAAATGCTATGGACTGTCCCTGCCTTCCTTTTAGGGATGACCGTTGTCTTCGACCGTTCCAACTTGGCCAGCATGGTTGTAGATGGCACCACAAAAGTGAGAGTCTCACAGGAATGCTACCTGGTCAAAAATGCACGCTACTGTCGGATGTGTTGGCCTATGGGTTTCGGCTCAAGGGCGCATAACAGACACACCGCAATCACATCTGAAAAAAACACTCCGGATGAACGAAAAGAAATCGTGTCTGTCAGCAAAGCCTTGAATTTCATCAGCTTTGCTGCTCAGCCAGGAGTCTAGCATGTGCCGAAGTTTCTGCTGCACTACTCTCTGAATGTTCTTGAAGGCATCTTGTTTTGATGTTGACTTCGGGTCATTCAAATGTGCCTTGAGATGATGTTTCTCTGCCAGCAATTGGGTGATGTCTTCGGAATTTTCATCAAACCAGTCTTTATGCTTTCGGGGGGTTGGACCCAGGATTTCCATAGCAGTGTTGTAAATTATGTCCTTTAGGGCTCTCCACTCTGTTTCTGTATCCTGTTTAGCTGCAGCATTGGGCTTGAAGCGGTCTTCCAGCATATTTTCAAATGACAGCTGCGTTTTTTTGCTGTTTAGGCGGGTGACATTTAGTGTTTTTTTTTTTGCATTTTCACCCCTTGAGGACACCGTGGTGGTTTGATGTGTATGTTTATTTTTGAGATAATGAGACGATGGTCTGTCCAACATTCGGCACCGCACATGGATTTTGTCACCCGAACGTCTTGTCTGTCACTCCTCCTGACGATGACATAGTCAATGAGGTGCCAGTGTTTCGATCGAGGGTGCATCCACGATGTCCTATTTCTCATGGGGAGATGGAAAATTGTGTTGGTAATCAGGAGATCATGTTCGGCACATGTCTGAAGAAGGAGGAGTCCATTGCTGTTAAATTTCCGACTCCGTGCTTTCCAATGTCACTCCAAGAGGTGGTGTCCATGCCTACTCTGGCATTGAAATCCGCAAGGAGTATAAGTTTGTCTCCTTTGGGAACAGATGTTAATACATTGTGCAGGTCCTCATAGAACTTATTCTTGACATCATCTTCATTGGTCATAGTTGGTGCATAGATACTCACAAAGGTTGCATGCTTCCTTCCATTCAGCAGGGGCAATATAATGGTCATGAGCCTGTCGTTTATAGCCTTTGGAAATCCAGCTAGTTTGCCGACCAGGGCCGACTTAATGGCAAATCCAACACCGGATTGGCATCTTTCCTTGCTTTTCCTTCCACTGCAAAAAATTGTGTAGCCGGCACCTATTTCACAGATTTGGCCTTCTTCTGCAAGTCGTGTTTTGCTCAAGGCTGCAAATGTCGATGTTGTACCTGCTCAGCTCTCTCCCAATCAGTGCTGTTCGTCTCTCTGGGCCCGACGCGCCATCGCTGTCAAGTAGGGTGCGTACATTTCAAGTTCCGATTGTTAAGGGAATATGGTTTGCTCTGTCAGCTTTACCTGTTTTTTCTTTGTTTGTATGTCGACCGCAGTTTAGGGTATCCACCAACCGTGGCTAGCTGGTTAGGTAGTGATGGAGCAGACAATGTTTAGGGCACCTTTTCTAGCCCCTTCCTCATGCTATGGAGGTGAGCAGTGTGTTCCTATAGAGGGCTGCTCAGTCGCTCAGAGGGCTACCTAATCCCACTGCTGCTCCGGTCAGTAGAAGACGACCATATGGCCTGAGCCGCCTGTGTGCAGGTCTGCGACTATGGCTGCCAGCGTACCCACGCCTGCCGCTTCGCCGCTCGCCATGGGGCTTGAAGGTGATATATGACGTTGGATGAATTGGATTAAAGTGAGATGAGTTGCGCAATTCGTCGACCTCATTCTCTCGCCTGAGTCCATCTGAATCCAGTGGCAAGACAAGTCAAGACGACTGGAGACGAATACAGGTGCAGTGGATGACCAGGGCGCTCTACGTGCCTTGCCGTGCTCATTACGTTCCACAAAGCTTTGCAGGTAAACGCTGTCTTGCCCGTTGAATCAGGAATGATTTCTTCCGCGCAGTCTGCCGGATCCTGTCTTCACATGCTGGGTAGGCATACCCTAGTTCACCCCTTGGTGTGACACCAAATCGGCTACCCATGCCTGGTTTAGCCAGCCTCTCACAGCTGTTGCCCGGGGGTGGCCGCTGTCGCATGCTGACAGCTACTAGGAACCACAGGTGTGAGCTGGGTGTCAGGCTTGGACCAGTGGGGGATGGGTCCTGAAAAGGACATGACTATATACAATAATACAACATAAATCAAAACACACAAGTCTAAACTAAAATAATACAACATAAATCATAACACACATGTCTAAACTACAATAATACAACATACATCATAACACTTATGTCTAAACCACAATAATACAATATAAATCATAACACACATGCCAAAACCACAATAATACAACATAAATCATAACACACATATCTAAACTAACATAATACAACATAAATCCTAACACATGTCTAAACTAAAATAATACAACAGAAATCATAACACACATCTCTAAACTACAATACTACAACATAAATCATAACACATGTCTAAACTAAAATAATGCAACGTAAATCAGAACACACATATCTAAACTAAAATAATGCAACATAAATCCTAACACACATGTCTAAACTGAAATAATACAAAATAAATCATAACACACATGCCAAAACCACAATAATATAACATAAATCATAACACACGTCTAAACTAAAATAATACAACGTAAATCAGAACACACATGTCTAAACTAATATAGTACAACATAAATCATAACACACATATCTAAACTAAAATAATACAACATAAATCATAACACACATGTCTAAACCACAATAATACAACATAAATCATAACACACATGCCAAAATCACAAAAATACAACATAAATCATAACAAACATGCCAAAACCACAATAATGCAACATAAATCATAACACACATGTCTACACTAAAATAATACAACATAAATCATAACACATATGTCAAATTAAAATAATACAACATAAATCATAACACGAGTGTCTAAACTAAAATTACATTGGCACCTTGTCGTCTTGACAGACGAAAGTTTGTTACATTGTGCTTTAAACAGGCACAAGAACCGCCCACGCTTATTGGCATGGCACATGATGGATGGATGGGTTTGGTAAGCGCCGTCCAACGCTAACAGAAAGCAGGTAATACCGTCTGCTGTCATTACGGTAGCTCAGCCATATGTGACTAAGATCTGATTCTATAAACTAAAATTTTAACTATTAACTATATTTTAACTATAACTAAATATATAAACTATATTTTAATTATAATTTTAAACTAAAATTATAAACTAAAATAATACAACATAAATCATAACACACATACCTAAACCACAATAATACAATATAAATCATAACACATGCTTATCTACACTAAAATAATACAACCTAAATCATAAAACACGGCCATGCAAAATAAGCCACAATACAACACAAACAACATGTCTAAACCAAAATAACAATATACACCATAAAAGAAATTCCTAAAACATAATAACACAGATGTTTAACCCAGATACAGGCATCACAGGATGTCTAAAGGCTGTAAGAACAGGACAATTTAAATAATCACACAATGCATAAATAAACCACAACAACATATACAAGACAAGATATAAACAACCATAACACACAAGCCTAAACCCTAATTATTCAACACAAGCCAAAACAATAATAACACAATATAAGACACCATTTAAAAACATGATAACACATTATAAACTACTGCAAAACACATGACTTAATCACAATAACATGATATAAACCACCATAAAACATTGTCCAAATCACAATAACATAATAAAAACCACCATAAAACATTGTCCAAACCAAATTATCACAAACAAGGCAATACGAACAGCCATAACACAAATGCCTAGAATATAGTACACTATTAACAATGAAAGACAAAGAACATCTGCCTAAATCACAATAACACAAACAATATAAACATTAATAAAACACATGGCTTAAACCATAACATAAACAAGACAACATACACAGCTTTCATACATATCTGCATTTGCCCTCTATTCCCTAACTGGGGTACAGATCCTCAACTAACTCACTCCAAGCCATCCACCCTTATGCAGCTCCTTCCATGCATTTATGCATTTCAGTCTCTTATTATCTCTTTCATGTGTTTTTAGGTCTTCATCTATTTTATCTGCCCTGTGGATCCCAAACAAAGCCCTTTCTAGTGATACTATTCTCAGATGTTCTCAATATATGTCCTATATGGTGCTAGAGTCGTTACCCCACCTCCTGATTCACTGGTTCTTGTTTAGTTCTCTCCAAGAGCTCCACATTGGTATTTCTGCCATGGCATTTTAATCTATCTATTCTGGGCAGGGACCAATTAATGAATGTTTGTAGTTTATTAATATTTGTTCTAGTCATTCGTCATGCTTCTGATCCTCACAGTAGTACCAATTTAATGTTAGCATTTAATACACTAAGTTTCATACTATGTTTCATTCGTTGTGACTTCCAGAAATTTCCTATGGAATCTCCTCTTGCCTTGTGTATTCTGATGTTAATACCTTTGTTTCCCCATATTTATCTACACTGCTACCTAAACAGGTGTATGACTCCATGTCTTGAAGTTGTAAAACTCATGCCTAAACTAAACAAACACATGTTGCATAACCTTTGCAGAATGTAGCATTGAACCACACCCCCAAGTTGATTTTCTACACACTTTTAGTAGTTTGCCATATTCTTCGGAACGAGAGTTAACGTGTAAGTCCAAGTGACCAGCATATGGGATTGGTCCCGCTACCCCATGGGCAGCGCACTGGAAGCTTCAACGCAAGCACATTATGCCCCACGGTGTGCAGTCCACTTGCCTAAACTATAACAAAACAAATAAGTCACTGTAAACAACCACAAAACACCGTCAGCTGTTTTATTTCCCACGTCAACCAAGCCCGTAATGGGTATCAGGAAATGGTTTGGGAAGTAAAGGTGGCTGGTGTGATACTGATCTAATGCTGATTGCTCTGTAACAAATATGGGACTAACACCATAACAAATATGGGACTAACACTATAACAAATATGGGACTAACACTATAACAAATATGGGACTAACACCATAACAAATATGGGACTAACACCATAACAAATACGAGGCTAACACCATAACAAATATGGGACTGACACCATAACAAATATGGGACTAACACCATAATAAATATGGGACTAACACCATAATAAATATGGGACTAACTCCATAACAAATATGGGACTAACACCATATACTAATTACCCAAAACAAGCACTGAATAGACAGACCTCTTCACTATTTTGAATTATGTATGCTTAAACCATAATAAAACAAATAAGCACCCAATGTCTAAACAATAGTAACACAACCGATATAAAAACACTTACAACAGTCTCTAAATTATAACAAAATGATTTGAACAACCATAAAACACAAGAGTAAACCAAAATAGTACAAAAATGACAGTAAAATAAAAAAAATGGATAAGCCTCAATAATAATACAAACATGACCAAATAAAGAAGCATAAAACACATGCCAATACCATAGCAACACAAACAACATGAGCACATTAATACATTCCTCAACCACAATAATATACACAATAATAAAGCACAAGACACATACCTAAAAATAACACAAACTAGAAGTTATAAACCAGTGTTTCCTAACCTTTTTTGTGCTATGCCCCACCTAAGCCTTTCTAAAAAATTTATCCCCCCCCCCCCCACCCCCACAACATACACATTATTTTTAATATTCAAAAGTTGAAATGTTCACTAAAGAAACTTGAATAATAGATTTTAGGAAGGAATCACTAGGTAATTATTGAGCAAACACAGTAAGTAAATTTTCAAAACATATAATGGAGACACAAACAATAGATTGCACGATTTATTGCCTGGCATATTTCGCTGCATCTCGTCAGGTACATACTGCAGAAATCACACAAATTACGTGAATTAATTAGATAAATCCTTCAAACTGAAATATACACATGTTCGCACAGTAATGTCGTGCGAACATGTGTATATTTCAGTTTGAAGGATTTATCTAATTAATTCACGTAAGTTGTGTGATTTCTGCAGTATGTAGGCCCTACCTGACGAGATGCAGCGAAATATGCCAGGCAATAAATCGTGCAATCTATTGTTTGTGTCTTCGTTATTCAAATTCATCACGGGAAAACACTGTTTTGAATATAATGGAGAACTGAAACGAAAGTACAAAATAATTTCAATGAAAGATTTTTCTATATTATTTTAATTATTAGTAATTATTTATTATTTAAATTTAGTGAGATCCTTGCGCTTGATGCTTGCTGCAAAGTGATTTTATGTCAGGTTCCAATTTAGTTAACTTCAGTCTCAAGTCTCCCCGTTTTGTTATATCCAGCCGATTTCTTCCATTTTCGAATTGCCCCCCTTAACAATCGAATTGCCCCCCTGTGGGGCGTGGGCCCCACGTTGGGAAACACTGTTATAAACAGTTATAAAACAAATATCTAGACTATAAGGTAGACAAACAATATCAACAACCAGAAAGAATGTATCAAAATTATAACGAAATAAAAACTGAAAACAATTTGCTAACAACCGCAGCAGAATGCAGGTATACATCAAAACCTCAAGAGCATAACTGTAAATCATCTATGTATAAAACCAATATTAATGTTCAACGAACACAAATAACAAAAAAAACAAGAACATAAGCCATACAAACATAACAATTAACAAACTAACAACAAATATACAATACCAATCCATATCAACATAGAGTTTTACACATAAAAATAATTAACAAAACCATATGCATATGCAAACCATACCACCATAAATATAACATGCATAAAGAAACCCACAAGAGATACAAACACTAAATATACAACAAAATAGAACAGACCAAATAGGAAATGAAATGAACAGCACAAATAAACAAACATAATAAACACAACACCTGTAGATGAAAAATAAACATTAGTATGATCAACATGTATGAATTATAAAAAAAAATAAGACATTTCAAGCACACGTAAACAGTGAAAAGGAAATGTGATGCACTAATAGGAGCAATAGTATTAAATTAAAAACAAAAACAACAAAGAAGCTTTCATCCTTACTGTAGATTCACTGTCTCTAATTAAGAAATCCCCATCCTGGGCGAATTTGGTTAAAATGTCCTCACATTGGGTACGGGAAATCTTCCCATAATACCACTCCTTGTCTGCAAGAGGTCCTGACACACGAAACTGTTTCCTGCCAGCGAGGGCAAGGGCTGCTATGGAGGTGTTGGAGATGGAGGAAATGGACTGTGACTGTGACTGAGGATTGGATGATGACGTTGATGTCCCTCTGTCACTGCCCTCCTCTCCAGAACTGGTAGCCGGGGTGACATAGTTCGCTGGTATAACTCCAGTTTCACCGCGGGAATTACGCACAGACAACCACTCCGAGTCCGGTTCAGACATGACCACTTCTAGTCTCTCCCCCTTTTCACAACTGAGCTCTCCGTAGTTCTTCCCAGTGAAGGGATAGAGCGCCAGAACAATGTCCGCTGAGCTATGAGACGGTGAAGACTGTGATTTGGCCTCTGCGGCTGTGAAGTACAGCAGGTTGTTATCCTGGTTACTGCTTCCCCCTAAAGAGCTGATCTCCTCAACATAATTTGATGGGAACCACCCTACACTTCCATCGTCCTTCCGCCCCCGCCACCAACCATCGCTGGATTTTTCTATCACCATAATCCTCTCACCCTTTGATAGGGAGATTTCATCTATTCGGTCAGCGGTATAGAAATATTTCGCACAAGCCGGTATGCACTGCCGCAATTGATAGGTCTCTGGTGCATTTGTGGTGGCATTTCCATTAGTCCTTGAACGGATGGTTGTATTGCCATTGTTTAACGAGGGATTTGAATGTGGAGGTAACTGCTTACTGGGCTCAGACTTCTTTCGGCCGCTGCTGTGCTTCTTCACTATAAAAGCAAATAACGAAGCCTTGGGCTTGATGACTTTCACAAAGTTAGAAGGCACAAATCCTTCACGGCCTGTCTCTGGGGAGCGAACCTTCCACCAGTCCTTGGTGTCATCAACCAGCAGCAGTCGTTCTCCTTTGCGCATAGAAAGCTCCTGTGAGTTTTCTGCATTGTAATCATACTTGGCCACCAGCTGTGTCTCCTGCTGGCCTTCCGCCATGATCACCACTGACCTGCACAAATAAGAGACAAATATGATTAAAACCATTAAATATCTCCTTATTCAAAACCTCAAAACATATTGTAGTAAAGGAAAAGACATACGATGTTATTAATTTCTTTACTTGGTGAAAAGGTAGTCTTAATATCTCCCATGTCTATTGACAGTTTCCCAACTATTGATGCTCATGAAGCCAACAAATCCACTCACTCATTGCCTCACCATCAAACATAAAATGTACAGTATGTCGTGTAAATTCTTTAAGAGAAACCAATACCCATTCATGCCACATCTCTCCATTTTGAACATTACACTGTGCAAACTGAGAATCTGACACTACGATTACTCTGGTGGCTTGAGTACCCACTATCCACCTCAAAGCTGTAGTTATTGCAGCCACTTTCATTGTCATACACAAGGCTGTATACCTATAGCCTTCATTCTGCTCAGCAATGTCACTGCCCTTGACAGAATGCCCACACAGATTTCTCTCTGTCATGCACTGATAACATTGTCATTAATTGTTGGACATCCAATTACACCTCTATCTACCCAATGTAATGATTTCATGGAAGCTGTTACATTAATCTATCAATCTATTATATATGTTATATCTGTACATGTTATCAATCCATTCCTGCCCCATGCATTATCTGCTTGAGTGTGGTAACCTGCCCAATTTTATCTTATGATTGTACCGTCCATGTCCTTTCCATCTGTATTCAGCTGCCTTTGTGATATTTCAGGTGTCTATCATCAGTGGTGGCACGTACCAGCGTGAGTCTAGGCTTCACCAAACATTTATCTCATTGATCTGACCTCAAGCACAACCCATGACAATGTGTATTCCTGTACTCCAGATCCATTTCAGATGTTCACACAGTAAATCAGATAATGCTAAAGTACTCAGGCCATAATCAATTATTGAGGACTAAATGGTGAAACAATCAGACAAGTATATGTTCCATCCGAGCAGCCAACATAGTCTGGTTTTGCCTGGCCACATTTCCGTTTTATAATAGACTGCTCTGCATGATACTTAAGTGACAAGCTATATTTTAATGTATCACTTCTTTCATTGCTTTCCCATTTAGAGATATGCTAGGCAGGTTCGCTTTCCCAAAGACATTCAATAGCTTCACCATGTATTTGGTTTGCTCACACCACTTTGCTATCCTCTGAGGTGTCCTTACATATCGTGGATCATGTCATGCCTGTTCAAACCGATCCGATACAGTAAAACGCCATCTACAAACGTGAAGGTTCGCCCTGGCCCGGCAGGTTGTATTCTAGCCAGTTTTGTTGTATAAATCTTGAAAACAAAAAGTCCTGAAGTAGACCAGGACATAATTATATGCAGAGATTCCAATGTCCACATTCCCAAAAGGAATGCAGCTGTACTCCCCTCAATGTAGTTACCATGGGTTGGTGTCAGGGTCCATCAAGAATTGCCTCAAATGTGTGAAGTTGACACAATTACAGCCATCTATGAGATCTGTTTCCACAGAGACTGTTTCATGTTTGCTCTGAAATCCACCACATGCTGTTGGAAAAGGTTAACAACACTGTTCCATGTTTGAAGGCCTGTAGCTGCAAATAATATCTCAGAGCATTGTGTTGTCTCCAGATATGACAGTACTTTCTTAGTCACTTTTTCTTATATCAATGTTTTCTATTTTTTTAGTGTCTTGGCAGGGGTTATTATCACCTTATTTGCATGAAATAAAGTTAGAAGAATGTGTGCATCTTTTCCTCTGGTCTTTATCACTGTGAGAGTCCTGGATGTTTGGTGTCTGAAAACTTTGACTCTTTCTGGTCCTCTGTTGATGTAGAATTTCTATAAGGTTCAGTCTAGTTTTAATGACTTGCAAGATATATGAATGTGTGCCAGGACACTGTCCATTTGCCACCTTTGGAATGAGAACTACACATGGCAGGTGATCACGCTCCTGTACTCCCAGGGGGCATCAGTGTTGGATATGAAATCTATGACTCCACCACAGCTCCCCCAACCCTGTTCTGGTGTAGTTGATAATCTTGTAGTAGATCCATCATTCAAATCAAATAGCAATGCCTGTCTATTTCCCTTAAATTACCCAACACCTGTGATCAACATTAAAGTCTCCAGCTATAAGATATTCCCCACAGAATCAGCCATCTCTGGAAGGAATTTTCACTTAATCTCAACATGAAGGTGGTGGACATGTTGGTAAACATTATAACCCCCCCCCCCCCCCCCCCTTCCCACAATTTGTCGAAATCTGCATCTCAAAATCACAAAATAACAGTCTGATATTATAACATAACAGTTATAAATTCTATACATGACAGTAACTTGATACCCAAACTTTAAACAAAACTTTGCTGCATGACGAACACTTTACAACATACAATGTAGGTGTGTCATCTGTACAAGAAAGTACTCACGGCATGACAAGCACATTATGACATACTGATACAAGATTTATAAAAAAGTGTAATGACCATTATCAAAATTACTTTACAAGAATAGTCAATGACATTTAACATTTTAAACTGAATATTAGTCACATTTAGACTGACACATTCGGGAAAGCAGCTGATATAAACTGAAACATCCTCCGTAAAAGGTAACACGTGAGAACATGAACACAAACTGATAAAATACACATAGATTCTCCAACTGAAGATCGTAGTCAGAAAAGAGCAGCACTCCAACACACCGATAAGTTCGTCAATCAATACATTGGCAGTTACTATCGGGTTTATTACGGAGGAGATATGAGCACCTATGGACATGTTCGGAGTGCAACAATAATCATCCGCACTGAACAGAATAGAGCAGACGTGAATCCTTCCTCCTCCACCTCCCCCACAATTTACAGAAGTGGCTGGATAGCCACTCCGTACGTCCCGCAGTTAGACGAGCCAATTAGGGACGGCTGACTGTCAAGTCCAGGGACTAGCTGTGGTTATGCCAACCCAAGTTTAAGCCTGGTTGTAAATATCTCATTGGACGGCGTCAGCGAAAAAGAAAAGCTGAATAAGGAAAACAAAACTGAAAATCAAAACGAAGCAAACCAAATCATGTAGGACATGCTTAATAAAGTGACGACAGCGGCAGTGCAAACAGCGCGATTACTGTAAAACCTGTGTTTTTCGAGATTCACGCAAAAAAAGATCTCTAAATTGTGACAATATTATGAGTGTTTAAAACAATATAACTGGGTGAAGACAGGGGATTCTGGGGTTACAGGGACCCTCTGCGGGCTATGAAGAGGCTTCTAGAGATCGTGCGACGGTTTATGACGTCATTCTAATCATCATCGTGTGCCGTGACGAGTGGAACAGACGATCACGTGTCTCCACAAATATATGTGCCGTGTTCTTTAAAATGATACTTTCAACCACCGTTCGTCGTTCGTGCCACTCTAACTATCCAGCAATTGTTATCTCTGTCGACCTCCACCTCTAACACAATCGACCTTCCCGGTTGCCACAATCTTCTCTAGATCATCTCGCCTCATAACATGACCAAACTGTCTTTGTCTTGAAGTTGGTAATCAAATGTCTGTGAACTAGCCTGTTGCTGTATATGAAATTTCTTCTTAGCCGTCAATTGGTTTCTTAGCATTCCACATCTCGCAGTTTCTATTTTCTTCAGCCAGTGCCCATGATTCAGAGGCATACAATAGGGGCACTAAATTACATCATAAAAAGAGTTTATAACTGTCATAAGTAAGGATAAGTTACACCGAATTGCCCTCGTCTGGTGAAATACAGTCATTTCTTAATAACGGAGGATTAGGGTGTGGCATAACAGTACCTTTAAACCAACAGCCTACACAATCTTAATATGGCCCTTATCGGGTGACTTTACTAGACGCGAATCAAAGGCTGAGTCCAGAATGCGGGAACGATTTATTAAGGCACAAAGGACCTATGGACTTATCCAGAGTGCACTGGGGTTAACTGCGCGTGGACTTGTCCGGAGTGCACTGGGGTTAACTGCGCGTCAAATTGTTCAATGCAAGAAGACTATTTAATGGGAAAATGCGTCAATTCTTAACACTAGGAAAATAAATGACCTCTCGTTTATTCATGTCAACCATTGTCAAGCAGCGCCCATCTCTCTCCTCTCTCTCTCTCTCTCTCTCTCTCTCTCTCTCTCTCTCTCTCTCTCTCTCACACACACACACACTCCCCCTCTCTCACACACTCTTCCCCACCTCCCTCTATCATTATTGTCTGCCGGACAAAGCTCATGGTGCTGAGAACCCCTTCTAAGAATTTCTATGAGTGTGTGGCGACTGACCATCCTAGTTCCGTGTTGGTTCAAAAGTCTTCCTGTCCTATACAAGGCTTTGAAGTCTGGCAACTCCCTATTTGATCCCAGTATCTCACATTCTGATCAAGACCACTGCCTCATCCATGTCGGTGAGAGCAGCTGTTTAACCGACATGTTTACAGCATGTATGACGTGTCTGCTCGGTCCACCGATCGACCATCCACAACAGTAGCAGAACCAGCCACAGCGTCTGTCTTTCCAATCATTGTGACACCAGTGTGACATGGCACACAAATAAAAGGGATTTTCTGTATTGACTCTAGCCACTACCTATGCATATATCCGAATCGCATGTGGTTAGCAAGTTGATTGAGTCACTCAAATTACACGCATATGTATATTCTGTATTTCCAACTAATGCAGGACCATGCGTGTAGACCTGCTGGTAGGGATCCTTCATTGACCAACTGGGTAAATAATTCCCACATCATCACTTTAGATTCCTTGGCCATGCTCTTATTGTCGTTGGTGGCTCTTACTTACGTCCAATTTGACCTCAAGTTCATGATACTTTCTTGATCGTTTCTACCGCCATGTTTACCACATCTGTGTTGCTTCCTACTTGGTCATCCATGATTGTTCCATCATCTCCACCTACCAGGTTAGCTGAATAAAAGGTGTACTTCCGGTCTGTCGTCTGTACGATGACGGGTTGTTGCCAAGCCCATTAACTGCTCTAGAATACCCTAATACTCGATTCTGTTTGCAGCGTTGGTAAGCCCGTGTTTTCGTAATGAGTATAAGATACAGAAGATATAGTCTGTCCAGAAATGAATGCCGCATTCACGATCAATTATTTTGAAAACTGTCTGCTGCATCGTTATGACATTTTTCCTGCCGTCTTATATTTATCCCCACCCAAGGAATATGTCTTTGATAGGTCCAAAAGCAACTTAAATCATGGAAAGCGGCGACATTTCTTTGATGTTTTGGTGAAAAACTAGTGATTTCTCGCTAACAAACTTGTTTTACAGTAATGCCCCGTTCCACTACGCGAGGCTCTTGTCATAAGGCCAATCCCATGTCCCACGAGAAAATTAACTATTCAACGCTAATGTTTCCGTGTGAAGATGTAATACATTTAATAATGTGCACTTCATCTCTGATCCGTAAATTATATACCGCATATAAACAAACTTTGAAATCTGCTGTACAATCTCCAGAACAAAAATTGTTTTTTGTTGGGTGGACATAATGATAAGGTCATATGCTAAATCTCATCATTTTCCCTCAGTTGGTTACTGAGATAGGGAATTTTATATTGGGGCAGACAAAAGTAAACAGACTATAATCAATGTCCCGCGTGGCCAAAACATCAAACGTTGATGACGTGGCATGAGCACTATAGATCAGCTCCAAGGTTTGACACCGTCAGTTCCCCCTCGTCTAGATACAATGGTTTTGGACGCCCATCATATAACACTGTAAGATTTGTATTTAGTAATGCCTGGCCAGTGCAATTCCTTGCCTGATGTCTTTGGCATTTCCCCCAATCTTTTGAGTATGCATCCAATTGCCAGCTATCAGGCATCGCTTATTAAATACATATGACAGTTCTACCAAACATGATGTGTGCAGCGATCTAGTACAGTGTGTACAGTAATCCATTAACATTCCACAGTGATATTGACAAATGAGATTGAGAAATCCTGAACCAAAACGGCCAGCTAAAATATGAAAAATGTATTGATCCCAGTAATGCCTTCTTTGTTCTGTTCTAGCTTAGGGTGCAGACGAAGATAATGCCTTCCCATCCTGTACATTTGGCATAAACACACAAACACCCGTGATGTGTTAATACACTGGACTGTCTCTGGTGCAGCACTTCTACCCCATAGTGTTAAAGTAAACAAGATGGCGGAGTCCCGTTCCGTTAGTAATCAATGTACCCTAGGATGCCGGGGGTAAAAAAAAATAAAGCCTTGTGGTATTGACATAAAACATACACACACGCGCGCGCACACACACACACACACACACACACACTGGCATAAACAAACGCATGCATATACTTCACACGCATATTCGTCCACGGCATGTATGTGCGTGCACATACACACTCCCTTGATTTTCATGACCAAGGGAAGCATAATGCACATGGGGAACCGATCTCCGGACATGCAGGTCAGTTGGCGGACAAACTGCCGCTCTACCACAGAGTTCCGGAGTAATATTTCACACAACAGAAGTTACCACAATTAACACCAAACGCCTGGGCATACGCTGACCAGCTAGTCCTAACATCAGCTAGAGACTTGTGTTCTATTGAGCCAAATGTGTCATGCTTGAAGTAACCAATGGGGCATGTGGCGATCATCTTGATATCTGAGTCACTAATTGAATGAGCTTGGCTGTAAGTCGATCGATGTTTGGTGAGTTGCTTCACACAAAATGAGTCAGGAGATGTATCAAGAATTTAGTCGTTAGTCAATCAATGTTTGTTGAGTTACTTAACTCAGAATTTATTAGTTAGTGAATTAATATGTCCTGACTTAAGTTTACTTCTAATGTTGTTGTGTCTTAGTCAATCAATGTACTGTGAATTACTTACCTCAAAATGTGGTTGTTAATCAACGTATGCCGAGTTACTTAGTACAGAATTTCGTTGTTTGTCAATCGATGTATGCCGACTGGCTTAACACAGAAAAGGTCGGGGATTGCAACATGTTTGGTGAACCAAATGCATAACAGAACTGTGATACACAATCAATGAAAGTTGCTCAGAATTCATGACTTGGAGTCAGGAAACCATCCATCTGTCTATAAACGTACCCGGGGCCATGGTATGGGCTGACTATGGCTTATGTTAACTGCATATGTTTGTCAACAGGTTCTTATGTTGCGGCCATTACATCCGGCATCCAGAAGTGACCACAAGTGCAGAATTATTGGGATAGAAAGAATGCACTTAAATCCACAACAAAATAATAGAATCATACGGGCAAAGACACGAGTAATGAGGCATCAAGAAGTGATCAATGCACAAATAAAGGGAACAAAAGTCCTGCAGCGCAACCTACACAAACATGACAGACAGAAAGTAAAACACTGCACGCACATGAACCTTTGAAGGTTCGGTTTGCTGTGTAAAGAATCCCCACCATTGTACACACATACCTATAGAATTAATCTACAGTATTCTTCTGCTTCGTCTTCGTAAACCTGTAGATGTCAGCCTGAACATTTCTTTTTTCGGTTTTGTTTTCTAATTTTTAAGTTTAGCTTGGGCATCGGTCAACTCGATCTATTCTTTTTATTTTGAAGTGCCCTGGGATTTTCATTTCGAAGGGCCGAGGGATTTTTCATTTCGAAGTTTCCACAGATTTTTAATGCAAGTAACATGCACACTGGCCCGTCTAGTTATTAAACAGGATCTAAGAATACAAGGCTTCCATTGCACTACCCTCTGGAACAGTTGGAGATACACCCCCAAACTTCTATATTTCTAAACATCCGAACAGTGATTCATGCCGAGTTTTACGGTGTTGGAGCCATCCATCACCCGCGAAAATATGACCAAAGAGGCTGGGTTGGTGAGCATATAATTATTTTAAAAAAAAACAGGTCATGGCAGACTTCCATGCTTTAATACACAGCTGACAATTAGCAAGAGATTATCTGAAATAACAGACACTGGACAACCTTAGATCAGCACAGGTTGAACAAGATACCACTTTAACCACACAATCAATAGTATGTAAAGGGTTTTTATTTTCCTCTTAAAAACGTAACATCAACATAAAAGAAAACCTAAGGTTTCAAATGCAACACCGCTCTGCATTATTGGCAATTGCATATGTTTTACACCCACAGGTTCAGGGGTCAAGGCACGAAGGAAGCCTCCCACTGGCATACATACCAAAGAGGAGGTAGCAATTATGAGGGTAGAACATCTGGAATACATAACACTGCAACAAGTGGTAACAATATGTGAAGAGAAACATGGGCAGATATAGAGGAGAGGTAGTGGACAGTCTAGTGCAGTCCATGAACTTGTATTCGAACATTTATCAGCAGCAGTAGACGTTAAGAACAGGAGAGATATGATGGTGTTTGTCAGCAAGGCATTTGATGAGGATACGGAAGAGAACGATAAAGTGGGGTTGAAAGGAGGAGGACGAGGAGCAGTGCCAATAGCAGAATAAAAAAAGAAAGAAAGAAAGAAAGAAAGAAAGAAAGAAAGAAAGAAAGAAAGAAAGAAAGAAAGAAAGAAAGAGACGAAAGCAATATGAAAAGCAACAGACTCGGTAGGTTGAGTAGCGTAACAGATGAGGCAAAACTGCGCAAGTTAAGGAGGAAGACGATTTCTGTTTCCGTCCTCACTCAAACATAAAGCATGCAGATAACTGTGACCCGGCTGCTGAACATACCCCCACTATCAGCTCTATTTCCGCACAACGTCCCATCACGTGCGGCGTTATCTAGTTAACCTTGTTTCTGTGGGCCAGAAATGAAATGAGTTGAACTGCGGTGACGCTGTAAAAGTACTATGAGGAGATCTACAAACACGGAAATTGAAATGGTCAGCTTTATAAGAACAGAATCACAAGCGGCAGAATGGCCGTTGCGGTTGGTAAATTGTCGTCAGCACACACAAAGAAAGGCACTGATACAATTACATTTTTAAAAGAATGTTTTTAAATCACTCAGCTGAGTTCCAAGAGTCGTCCAAAATTCACTCTGAATCATAGGCTACTAAATCTCAACTGAGTCAGCGAGCTCTGTAAATCAGCTGACCAGAAGTGACGTGATAGGTCAAATGGAAATAGGAGTGGGGAAGATATATATATATATATATATATATATATATATATATATATATATATATATATATATATATATATATATATATATATATTGTTGTACACTTGTACGGCTTTACACAGATTATGTCACAAGGTGCACATGGTGTACCATCAATCTTTATTGACGACGCCAAACTGGAGATAGTAGACCATTTTACATATCTAGGATCAGAGGTAAATAGCAAATTATCCCTCGATCAGGAAATCAACATCAGGATTGGCAAGGCAGCAACAACAATGAACATGTTAGCAAAAAGAGTCTGGGAGAACAGGATGCTTACTGCCAAAACAAAAGTCCTCGTCTACCAAGCCTGTGTCCTTAGTACTCTTCTTTATGGCAGTGAAACCTGGACAACTTACTCACGCCAAGAGAAATGTTTAAACAGCTTTCATATGCGGTGTCTGCGAAGAATACTTGGTATTAAGTGGCAAGACAAAATCACAAATACTGAAGTATTGGAAAGATCAGGTTGTGTGACGGTGTATTCCATGCTCAGTCTTCGTAGACTTAGATGGATAGGACACGTTAGGAGGATGGATGATGGTAGAATACCAAAGGACATCTTTTTTGGTGAATTACAGACGGGTAGGAGATCTCAGGGTCGGCCTCTACTACGATACAAAGATGTGTGTAAGCGGGACATGATTGATACAGGCATTGATAATGCACATTGGGAGCACGTCGCCGCTGAACGTGTTGCATGGAGGGCAACTATCAGAAACGGAATAAAGACAAAGGAGAAAATGATTGCAGATAAAGCACACACAGAGCGTGAGAGACGTAAGATGGTGCAAAATGGTGGAAATGACCATGTTTTCACATGCACCTACTGTGGGCAAACATTTGCAGCAAAAATTGGCCTTACCAGCCACACTCGCCACCGCCATGGATCGTAGTTATTAAGCCTTTTTAAAGCACAATGTACCAAACTATCGTCTGTCAAGACGGAAAGGTGCCAATGTACGGCTTTAAGCCGGCGCGAAACAAGTGCATGTATTCCTTGCCCGTACCAGATTTTGTCTTGATCATGTAGCCATTTCTTCGCTGCACGAATCACCCCGTCATCATCTTCAAACCTTGTCCCACGGATTGTATCTTTTAAATGGACCAAACAAATCAGGGGGTGCCAAATCGGGACAGAAGAATGGATGGGGTAGTACAGTCCAACTCAATTTGGTGATTGTTTCCCGTGTTTCTTGACTTGTGTGAGGGCGCGCATTGGCGTGAAGGAGAAGCAGGTCTTCTGGATTCTTGTGCGGCCGAACTCTGCGAAAACGATGAATGAGTGTTTTTCAATGTCTTAATGTAAGCTTGCTGGCCTCCCTGGCCAAGGGTTTAGCGACTTTCTCCGTAATCCCGTATACTCTCGTGAGTAACGTGACATGCGCGAGAATCGGTGGCGGTTCTAGCCGCGTCGGTAACTTAGGGGTATGTGAGCCGGTCGCTCAGAAAGCAATGGCAAACTACTGAGCGTAATCTTGCCAAGAAATCAACAATCAGCTGAAAGATGCTGATATTGTCAGTGATGTCCTGTAAAGGATATGCGAACCAACCAAAAAAAAAATGTAAGCTTGCGAACTGACTGTCTCTCCTCTTGGCATTACATCCACAAGAATGACACTTTCACTGTCCCAAGAGACAGTGATCATGACCTTTCCAGCTGAAGGAGTTGCCTTGAATTTCTTTCTTCGTGGTGATTGCTGATGATGCCACTCCATTGACTGTCTTTTTGTCTCAGGTTCAAAATAATGTGTCCTGATTTCGTGATTTGTAACGATCTTAGCCAAAAAGTTCTCTTTATCAGTATCGAAAGGCCCCAAGAATTCAGAAGTAATTTCTTTCCTTTGCAATCGGTGGTCATTTATGAGACTTCGAGGAACCAATCTTGCTCAAACCTTAGAAAATCCGAGTTTTTATAACTGCATTTGCATTAACCATTGCTGACTGACAGCTGTAAGGACAACTGTTAAGTAGTGATTCGCCTATCAGTAAGATTAATGCCCTCAGCGCATATCAACATTTCTGCTTGGTGGTTGTGGCAGGACGTCCACAGAATGGCCCATCAAGCAGCTCCGTATTTCCATTTCCTGATTCTTCTCAACCCAGCGACTGACTGTACTCCTGTCGACTGCAAAAGTTCCGTGCACATCACATAGACGCTTGTGAATGTTCACAACAGTTTCCTTCTCTGCAACGAGAAGTTCTATTGCAATTTGGTGCACACAATCGGCACATGCCACATTTGAAGTGTGTAAAATTGCATGCTTCTTTATATTCAAGACACACCACATTGAGTGCTAGTATTACAATCGGGGAAATGTTGCCTAAATCGGTCGGCCAAGCATAATACTATCTCGCCGATATGTTTCAGATCACACTGCAAATGACATAAATGACACTCTGGCTCGGGTAGCAGAACGCGTCTCAATTTTGAAAAAGTGACTTTGGGGAATATCACCCAAAAAAGAAAAAACGAACAGGACTGATGAATACCCAGGGTGCCCGAATGACAATCAGATTGTTGACGTAATCTACTCCTGACTGGTACGTAATAAAGATTATGATAGGCCTGTAGCCAGTGGGGGAAAGGGTGCTCTGAGACAACTGCGAGTGCTTGGAGCACCAATGGGGATGGAAATATACCCGAAGAGGAGTTTATAACGATGGTGTTGTAGCCAGTGGGGAAAGGGTGCTCTGAGACAACTGCGAGTGCTTGGAGCACCAATGGGGATGGAAATATACCCGAAGAGGAATTTATAACGATGGTGTTGTGGGGGTGATAAATAAGAAAAAGAATAGATCTGTTGGGGGGGGGGGGGGCGGCATGATCAGGGTAGCCACGAAGAGGGAAGAAATAAACTGCTCTGGGATTTATGACGGAAGTCGCCACTGCCACGACATCATAATCGTCACAGGCGAAGCAGCGGAAGGAAGGGAATGAAAACCCTGCAGGAGGGAGGATGATAGGAAGTGTAAAAGAACCTAGACTTTCTGAAGGCCGGCATCTACCTAGCAGGCGCTGCTTCTAGCAGTTAACGACTGCAACAGCAGCTGCTTTAATGTGCGTGTATTGCTTTGTGCGTGTGTGTGCTGCTCTGTGTGTGCGAGCGCGTGTTGCTCTGTGCGTGCGCGTCTGTCACAAGCTGTCGGTGCAGGGTAGCTTGGTTTAACACACAAGCAACACCCTAGTAAAAAACCAGTGCTTACGATTTTTAAACTGTGAAGATTCTTAGATTGCGATGATCTGTGGTGATGACTTCGTGTTACAGGTAACGCTGTAAAGTGGATTTTTGACTGCGAATGTACAGCAGTTATTAAAATGGAAAAGAAATAACGTATTAGAGATACAATGGCGGTAGTAAATTACCAATAGTAAAAGTAACTTTCTTTGCACTAGTGGGAGATGGTAATGAAAACCTCGACCAAAGATCGACTGATAAATGTCGACAAAAATATTATCAAACGCCCATTACCCCATTTGGACAACAATCACCTTCGGATTAATAAGCCTGTGAAGGTAAACCCAGGACTATCATTCTGAGCCGGTGATGAACTCCAACTACTATAACTTCTTGAAGTTGAACGGGGTAAGGGTAATGGTGAAATCGAAATCGAATTATCAAACTGTTTACGTTACTATGTACTTTATGAAATATAGTAGCAAATAAAGCATATTGATGTCAAATCCATCAAGCTGTTTACAAACTAAATGTGTTAACATAAGCAGAAAGGCATTCCCCGTGCATGCAGATCTCGACCAACCAGTGGTAATAGTTTTAAGGGGATTTAAAAGGCAGCGAGCTTTATCCCATATGACTCGGGTTTCTTTCCGCAGAGCGACCTGACGAACACGTTTCACAGAGCGCTAACTTCGTAGCTCCAGCGATGACCCCCAGGGTTTCTTTTTTTAAAGAAAACATGCACTCGTAATTCGAATGGCGAGGTTAGAAAAAGAACCCAAGAGCTCTGGAGGCGTGGCCACTTCGCCATAGAGATCCCTCAGTGATGAGAGTATTTCTGTCGGAACAACGGCATCGAATAGTGGCTCAACGGGGACAGATCACACTGATATTTGACATTTTTAATGACAAACTTCATTGAGAATAGGGAGGTCAGCGTGGCTGAATGGAGCAGAGCGCTCGTTCTTACACATCCGGTGTGAGCATTCATTCTTAAACACCAGGTGTACTGATGCTGAGGTAGCGGGTTCAATCCCTATCCAGGTTAGTTGGACTAAAATGTTATCTTCTCGTCCTTGACTCAGGGACGTAAATTACAAGTATCTATGAAGTCGGAGTGGGTTCGCCTGATGGTGAGCGACACTGGTAATATGAAGGCTAACCCACAAGGAAAATTAAGCCCAGTGCACGAGAAGTAGTAGCACGTGTATGGACTACGCTTGAGTTCAAAGTGAGCGAGCGGAGAACAAAAAAATAGAACACTTCACTTCATAAACTCACTGTCATATTAGATTTAATATCAATATTATTTACTTTTTTTTTTTTTTTTTTTTTTTTTGGCATATCATTTTTACAGGACATTGCTGTCAACACCAGCATTTTACTGCTGTTGTTGATGTCTTGACAGTTTTGACAGCTGATGTCTTGGCAAGTTTACGTTCAGTAGTTTGCCAGTGCTTTCTGAACAACCGGCTCCATACCAACTCTTTAAAACCCAGCGCAACGTAAATCGGTCGCAGCTGTTTTTCAAACGCGGATAAGCGGGCTTACGAATCGCGTCCAAAACCTTTGCCACGGAGACGGCTGTCATTTACTAGTAGAAAGAAAAACGTCCCACTGAATTTTGCAGAGAAACGGAGAGACTCATAAAGTTCACCTAGTGACCTAATTGTTTGAGTGTGCAGTCAAGACGAGCGAATATTCTTGTATTGTACAGATAAGTACAGATAGCACTGCATTCTTGTAACCTGAATTTGACTTTATCTCCAAGCATGATTAGGGCGTGAGTAAACATCTGAAAAAATATTTCCTATCACTAATATAAGGTAAAGTTAGTTGCATATCCTTTACAGGACGTCACAGTCAACCCCAGCATTTTTGGTTGTTTGTGATCTCTTGGCAAATTTACGTTCAGTAGTTTGTCATTGCTTTCTGAACGACCGGCACCCATACCATGTCATTAAAAAAAAACAATGTAAGGGGGCCTGCTGCCAAATCTGCGGCCGTAACCTCTTCGCCATGGATAGACAAATCCAGGGCGCTAGTCGCCATTGCTTTGTTCTGAATTGAAAGATTAACATAATTTAAGTAACGATTTTTAAAACTGCCTGGTGTCTAATTCCATATGCCCCACATCTATATTCTATAGAAGATTCAGCATGGCGTCGCAAGGCCGCCTATCGCTGCAAAGGTCAAGTAAATAAGAAATAATAATTGACTAGATGCCTCAATGCCCAGTTAGTCTAAATCCCAGAGGCTTACATATTTATGTGATACATTTATATGTATGGCTGCCTTTGGGGAGGGACAACAGTACCATAACCAAGCAAGCCTTGGGACCAATCGTTATATGTATTTGTGGCTGTCGGTATGCCAGCCAAAGCTGTTGTTATGATATAAAAATTAAATGTGCATTGATAAAAGTTGAAGACCGGAGTATCCGTCACCTTCATAGCATGTGATTATATGTGGCTCTCAACAAACACACACCTTCCTCATTAGATCAAACTGGGAGTGGAAGGGTGCCACGAACCATGTCGGAGGCACCGTGATATACGTTAATATCAGTCCAGGAGTTTAGATACGGCTTACAGTGAGAGAGAGAGAGAGAGAGAGAGAGAGAGAGAGAGAGAGAGAGAGAGAGAGAGAGAGAGAGAGAGAGACAGAGACAGACAGAGAGAGAGAGAGAGAGAGAGAGAGAGAGAGAGAGAGAGAGAGAGAGAGAGAGAGAGAGAGAGAACGAAACAAATCAGTAATTTTCAGCGTTATAACAATATGTATGTATGCATAAATGTTGTTTGATAAGTTGGTAAGTGTGCTTGCATTTGCCCCACCAGTGGAAACACGGCGAGTTGGGTGAGCCATTGTGTAATTATCTGCTGTGACAGTCTGTCAAGGAAAAAGAAAAAGTGGGAAGGGGAGGGAGGGAGAGAGAGAGAGAGAGAGAGAGAGAGAGAGAGAGAGAGAGAGAGAGGGGGGGGGGGCAATGCGGTCAACTCCCGGTTGATTTCCTAGGCAATTTTACATGCAGTAGATTTGTGAAGGAAACGTCATCGTTTAACTTCAACTGACCGGCGTATGGTAATGGGAAGTTTAACTGTTAGAACACTCTTATCCTATCGGCCACGTCGCATGCTATTATATATATATATATTTACAGTCACAAAGCTGGCTGTTTCGCGAACGAAACTATTGACATGCATCTTCAAAACAAGAAGATAAGCAAGCTAATTACCGTATGAGTGTGGGGTGTTAGGCTTTCCTATAAATCTGGTTCTGTTCTGAGAAGTCCTCGGGTCCTCACATGACAAGGCTGTGTTAGATCCAGTCGTTTATCCCGCTATTGCATTCTCGACTACGTGTCACAAAAACGTACAGGATACAACGACTATATCACTTCCCGATTGATGTGTATACGAGCGTTTATTTAAAAAGAGATGTAGAGCTTAATCTCGGCACAGAAAGCGTGAGAAGTGTACACTAAATGAGCGGAATCTCTTACACGCGCCGTAACTGGCACACATACGCGCTAGATTTCTCGTAAGCTTGTTGTCGATCCGACTATCAAAAGCTCTTAATATTTTCATAGCAACGTTATCTCGATATCATCTATGTTATTCTCTCTCTCTCTCTCTCTCTCTCTCTCTCTCTCTCTCTCTCTCTCTCTCTCTCTCTCTCTCTCTCTCTCGTCTTTCAGAAAGTCACTCCACAGTTTCACCGATGTTGGTAGGAAACGAAGAAGGCAAGACGACTGTCAGATCTCACCAGCTAACGATCTAGGTGTGATGGCCGCCACGCATCAGTTCGTAAGCTACAGTTTGATTCTTTCCTTCTGTGTGCGCCCTTCTTCTACTCTAGCAAGAGGGGAGAGTGTAGGACTAAGTTATCCTGTATATTATATGAACCTACGATCCAATCGCCTAAAGCACTCGTCTGTCGGTTCGGTGGTTCGGGGATCAACACCCCCCCCCCCCCATCTCCAAGCGATTTTAGTGTTCCGGCAAAGCAGAAGCAGCCTTAGAGCGGATCCATAATATGGAACGTCTTTTGAAAGATAATATACGTGAACCACGTGACTGACTGATATTAATCGCAGTAAACGCATCAGCTGTTTCTGTGGTCTAGTGGTGGATCATCCAACTTCTGTCTCCCAAGTTTCATCTTCCAGGGAATGGTTCAGCAATGTAATAAGTGTGATAATAACCATATCACTCAATCTAGCGAACCTTAAGGAAAAATGAGCATATAGCCATATTCCCAATATTCCACGTTGGGATTGAAGCGTGGTCCTGTGTGTGTGTGTGTGTGTGTGTGTGTGTGAGGGGGGGGGGGGCACACCATGAAGTAAATTAAATGATCAACGCATTACATCAAGGCCTATAGTAAGGAATGCCAATGGCTTTAACTGCCCTTTTCCATCCAGCTATGGCACCTAACGGGTCGCCTAGAGATGCCTACTGTTCAAAATTCCTGAAAGAATTATCTCTTCACATCTCTCTCTCTCTCTCTCTCTCTGTCTCTCTCTCTCTCCTCTCCCTCCCTCCCCAAATTATACCCAAATCGCCGCCAATGCCCATTGAAACAAACGAAGTCATCTACTCTAACCCTTCGAGCCGACAGCATGCTGGTGATGAGAATCGGAACACGCAGGAGAGTTATCGTTAACAAGGAATGACTGGGCTAAATATGCCAACCAAATGTCGCTCACGTATAAAACCCTGGCCACTCAACCGCGTAAATTAGAAGCGAATCGCCCAATGGCGAGCTTGGATCTAAGACAGGCCAGGCCTGTGGATCAACTCTGCCGCAGCCCTGTGTGATGACGGTTATCGTCACAAAAAAATCATCGAAAATAATGCGGCACTGAGTCATGCTGTGCTAAAACATTAACTATTTTTTTAATGTACCATGCTACGAATATGGTGCTGTGAATAAAAACTGCTGCCCCAAACTTTAATTTGCTGGGCTCATCCGATGTCAGGCAGCTCACCACTGATCATTAGTCATCTCATGCACAAGATAATGGCTTAATAGAACAGAATGCTTTGGGCATTAATTGATCACCTTCGTAATTCGTCTCGAATAATCAGTTAAACACATTGCTTATTGTATATTGTCTAGACCCAGCTGTAACCTTTCTCTGTTCCTCATCCATAATCGTCGTTACGCGTGGGGCTGGGTGGAGACTAAGCTCAAGAATGCCATAGTTCAGTGGTTCTCAACAGGTGAGGAATCCCCCCCACCCGAAAAAATGGGGGGGGGGGAAATTTTAGGGTGGGGGGGGGGAATTATTTCAAGATCGCGTTAATACAAGAACCGATTACTTTTTTTTTTTTTTTATTTGTTTGTTCGCTCGCTTAAACTCAAGCGAAGTCCTTACACACTTTAAAGTAGTAAGGGACTGAAGTTTGGGGGAATTAAGATTATTTCAAGATCGCGTTAATACAAGAACCGATTACTTGATACTGTTTTTCCCTCCACACTTTACGGTTCTGTATTTCTCGCCCTTCTGAAATTTGTTTTATAACATAAGCAGACCCGCAAATCACGTTTTATGTAGACGTCTAGACTTGTTCTAGTATGTATTATTAAATTTAGTTTCCATTTTTACGTATACTGTGTAAAAAAAAAGGGGGGGGGGGGGGGTTATAGGGAGAAAAATGAAAACGGGGGGGGGGGGAGAGAAATGACGTTCTGAACATATGGTAAAGGGGTGCATGGGCCAAAAAAGGTTGAGAATCACTACCATAGCTTTCTCCTGAATTGGAAGATTAATATAAAGTAAGTAAAGATGTTGTCACTTGCCTGGTATCTAATTCCGTTTTTCCCCACCTGTATATTCTTCTTCTTTCGTTAATTGAAATGTATCTATAACTGCAATGTTGTCTCTTGTATGAATTAACTGCCTTTTTTAGTTCACTCAGTGGTCCATAGAGTTTATCTTCCACTGTTTGCGTAGATATGTCGTATGTTGGGCAGTCTTAGAGTATGCGATCTGCTGTTTGCGGCGCCAATCTACATGCGAACATGGCTGATTTGCTAATCTTGAAGTCATCCCTTATTATTATCCCTTGCATCATTGGAGGTGAAAGATGTGATGTGGTTATATGTTCAACTTATGCAAGCGGTTCAGAATCTAGGATGGCTCCACGACACAACGAAAAAGAATAAAGTCCCAAATATCTGTACACCTCCCCTACTTATAGCATAACAATACACTGATGTACAAAAGCTAACTCATCCATTATACATATAAGCACTGTAGTCAGCATGTCATGGGGTAATGTGTTCAAATCCTCTTGGAGGCTGGGATTTCTTTAACGACCTGGACTCACAGATAGACCCCAATCTAAAATGGGTACCAGAAATTGTTATGGGAAGCAATGGCTGCTGACGAAATACTGACTGCATCAAGTACCCATTGGTTTATACAAATATAGGACTGCCACTGTATACCCAATATGCCTCAACACGTCAAAGGGAGCTTTTTACAAACACATAGTTAAAAAATACCTTAACCCAGGGGTGGGTTAACTACGGCCCGCGGGCCGCATGCGGCCCGCCAACTGATTTTATGCGGCCCGCGAGGGCATTTAGAAATAAAAATTTTTACTTCATTTTAAAGTTATTTTGTTGAATTTTACAGAATTTCATGTACTTTAATGATTGTTTTAACATTTTTGATAAAATTTCTTTATAATTATCTATTTTTAACAGTCTTTGACATTCGTAATGTAATGCTTCGTCTTCTTCTTTCGTTCGCCTTAAATATGTCTATAGCTGCAATGTTGCCTCTTGTATGAATTTAACTGTCCTTATTAATTCACTCAGCAGTCCGTAGAGTTTATCTTCCACTGTCGTCTCTCTAGGCCAGAAAGTTTGTCTACACATGTAATTTTGGCAGTCTTTGAGTAGGAGCTATGCTGTCTGCGACGCCAATCCACATGTGCACATGGCTGGTTCACCAATCTTTAATCTTGCATACATGTGGTTGCATAATCTATTATGTCCTGTTCTGAGGCACAGAATAATGGATTGTTCTGGTCTGTCCATAACACGGTAGTCGTCTTGAGAAGGTTTTGGTCGCCTTCTGACTGATTTGATCACTTTTCTTTTGGTGGTATGTAACGGGCTCATCAGGCTGTTCTTCTTTTGCTCCTTCCTTAGCCAATCGATCAGTTCTGTCATTTCCGGGTACTCCACAGTGGGATGGTATCCACTGTATGGTGACCTTATACTGACTGCTAAGTTCTGAAAGTAGTGTCCTTAGTACTGGCAATTTCCCAAACATCATTTTGTTTTCGTTGAAGTGAGTTTCTTGCAAGCAATATACGCTTACCTTTTCTTGGTCCAAGATGTTTTCTAGTTCTATTTTTTGTTGTTGCTGACTCCCTCCGCATTCCAGTGCATTCGTTATAGTCTTTGTTTGATATGGCCAGATGCTCTAATCTCAGGCCCCCTGGCTCCACAGGACATCTGAGAAGGACCTCCAGTAGCTGTGGTTGGACCCTTTCGAGGCAAAGGGCCCGTCGGCACTGCACCTGCCTGAGAGTCCAACGCAGGACGAGCACCATATCATTTAACAGTAGTCGACATATTTCATTACACGTGATTGAATGGCATCCTGATTTCTGTGGTGCGCCTCCTGGCTGGTTGCCTTTGTCTTCAGCACCTTTCCTTTGCTAGAACAGACTGTGGTCTTACTCGAGTTTAGGTGTGTAGGCACACACACACATGTATGCGCATGCATGTACGTGCATACACATCTAGAGCGCTCTGGTTATTTCTTGGCGCCAGTGACTCGCCGCTGCTCCTTCTCCTGTTAGTTAAAACAGTTCCGCCACGAGAAGGCCAGGTGTTGGACTTTTGCTGCATAGGTGATGAATGCACGAGCCATTGGGGCATTTATGCAAGGTTGGGCGCTCACCCCAACCCCGCCCCAGGCCACATACAGCAACATTTGGAACCATATACTGCTAAAATGCGAATTTATCGATTTTCATACAAAGAAATATTTATCAACATGTAAAAATTTAATAAGGATGATTTTATGAAAAACAGATATTTCATCGATGAATAAAATGATGTATTTTTCAAGAAAATATTAAATTTAAAAGTTTGTTGCTGTTATAAATTATTTGCACATTTACAATGTTCAAATTAATTTATTTTTTGTAGTAGTCTTGATATATTTCTGAAATTTATTCTGAGTTTACTACTTGCTTTCCGAATATTTCATTTTAACACACAGCCGGAAGTAGGTTTTGTTTCATTTCCATTTTAATGTTTTGTACAATTTTAACTGTTCGAATTTTATTAAAACAATGAGTGTCAATAACACACGTAAGATTGAAGATGAATGCCGTGTTTTTAATGATGAATGGACAACCAACTAAGTACTGTTTTATAAAAGTTGGTAGCAAATCAGTTTGCTTGTTTTGTCATGAGTCAGTGGCTGTCTTCAAGGAGTACAATTTAAAAAGACATTATCAAACAAAACATTCCATTTCGGATACAATTTAACAACCGAAGGGAGGGAAAGGAAATGCCTGGAGTTGGTGGAAAATATGGAGAAACAGCAAACTGTTTTCACAAAACAGTCTTCAATTCAAGATGTTGCAACAGAAGCTAGTCTTGTGCTGCCATACAGAATTGTAAAACAGAACAAGCTATTTTCTGATGGCGAGTTCATCAAGGAATGTTTGCTAGATGCAGCAAATATTATTTGTCCAGAACAAAAATAAAACAGATTTGACAACATTACTTTACCAAGGAGAACTGTGGTCAGACGTGTTGACAAGATAAGTGACAATTTGATGCATAAACTTCAAGATGCAAGTAAACAATTTTTGTGGTACTCTCTTGCATTGGATGAGGGTACCGATGTACATGATACTTCCCAATTATTGATATTTATACGTGGAATAAACACTTCTTTTAAACTCACTGAAGAGATACTGAGTGTTGAGTCACTCAAAGACACAACCACAGGCCATGATATATTCAATGCTGTTACTAACTGTATTGAAAGAACTGGGTTGGTTTGGAACAAGATGGCAAGTGTTACGACTGACGGAGCTCGTGCTTTGACTGGAAAAGAATGTAGGTCTGGTAAAGTTGATAAGTGATAAGATTAAAGCAGAATATCCAGACCACAAATTATTATCACTTCACTGTGTGATTCATCAAGAAAGTCTGTGTAAAACTGTTTTGAATATCAGTCATGTTATTGACCCAGTTGTCAGTGTCATCAGCCTCATCAGATCAAGAGGACTTAATCACAGACAGTTATCAGTTATCAGTTGGGGTATCTTCGTTGCACTCCGGACATGTCCATAGGTGCTCAGATCCTCCCCCCAGCATATGCATCAGCGTCCGGTGGCTAATAGTGCCAGTTCTGTGTTGGTTGACGAGGCGCTTTGTTTTCCCGATGTACCTTTCGCGTCTGGCTGTGACAATTCTTACTCCCAGGTCTTTCATCCTGGACAGCGATGTGGAATCATTGACGTCAAAGTCCTCTGTTCTCGCCATATCTTTAAGGACGTTAATAACATCGGCACGATCCATGGGCTGGCCATCTACAGGGGGTGCAGAGCCAGCCAGTTGGTCAGCTCGTTCATTTCCCTCGACTCCCGCATGTCCCGGGACGAAGATGAGGGTGACTTTACGGACAACAGACTTCCTCAGCGATTCAGTCCACTGTCTACGTACAGATCCAGTTTCAACCTTCTGAATCATGCTCATTGAATCACTTAGTACACACACGTTGGTATAATGCTGTGACTCCAGCCATATGAAAGCCTGTGTAACTGCCATCACCTCCATCGACATGCTGCTCGTGGTCATAGAGTGGGAACCACTGGATTCTTGAACGGTTCGGCCCGCTGAACGGGCTGTAAATGCCCACGCACTTCTCTGCTGCTTTACCACAGATCCATATGTATAGATGAGCACTTCGGGGCTATCTGAGTGTTCATAGATGAGCGCGTTAACCTCTGCATTGACAGCGGCAGGGTTCTGCTCTCTGCACCGTCTGTCGAGTGTGATAATGCAGGAGAAAGTGCACTTAAAAGCTGGAGGCACCGGCACCCATTCCTTGCTGGGGTTGATACTGGTAAGACTGCAGACCTGTCTGACGACATCTTCCGCCCGACTCATCCATGATTTGCCCCTCTTTAGCCTGTCACCCTTTTCTCTGAATATAGCGTCATGCAGAGGGTGCTGCTCATCTGCACTTATTTTTAAGTATACACGAGCTCTCCAGATCTTAATCCTGTGTTCCATTGTCGGGAAGTCAAGGAGGTATCTCATTGCTACACAGCTGGTGTCTCTCGTGCAGCCCAAGATGATGCGCATGGCTTCGTTTTGCACCTTTTCAAGTCTTCCAATCTGTGTAGGGCTGACAGTGAGGATGGCCAGGGCATACTCGATGCATGAAGCACAAGTCCTTGGAACAGAAGTATTAGCAGTCTTTGCTCGATATTGGCAGTCGCCATGACTCTCATTGCTGACAAACCTTTTCGAGCCTTCGTTATGACATAATCGACATGATCTCTGAAGGACAGGCTACGATCAAGCCTCACGCCAAGATATGTCATTGACTGGGTTCTACTCAAACTGCTCCCATCCATTCTTACTGCCGGCAGGTCTGTTTTCACAATATGGTTGTTTAGTGAGAACCATGTAACCGTTGCCTTTGCAAGGTTGACAAGGGCATCGGCATCAGCACACCATGAGGAAATTCGATCTAGTTCGCCCTGCATATCATTGGCAACCGCCTGTCTATCTCGACCCTGTCGATACAAGAGGATGTCGTCAATGAATGACAGAGTCCTACCCCTCCCGTCCAACTGTTGTTCAGTGATCGGCACCGTATACACGTTGAATAGTACTGGTGACAGTGGTGAACCCTGCGGCAATCCTGGACATATCGTTATCGGCTCAGAAGACCAACTCCCGCATCTTAGCACCACCTTCCTTTGGAGCAGAACTGCAGCTATCCATCGTACAAGGTGAGAGTGCACTTTCAGTCTGAGGAGGGTTTGCATCAAGTGCTCGAACGATACTCTGTTATATGCGTCCTCTAAGTCTATGGCGGCTGCACATGTCTCTTCTCTGACCTGAAATCCTTCGTAAACATCTTGAGCAAAGACCGCTGCATTCAGCCATGACTCTTTGTTGCGTCTGTATCCTCCAAGTGTGGGCGGGAAGCAGCCGAGCTGTTCCAAGTCCCAAGCAAGTCTGTGTGCGACAATTTTCTCCAGTAGCTTGCCAACAGTATTCTGCATCGTAATGATTCTGTAGCCGCTTATCTTGGAGTGGTCTTTGTTCGGTTTTGGTAGCGGCAGCAAGTAGCTATGTAGCCATTCTTCTTTGACCTGACCCCTCTGGATACTGGTGTTGAATTCTCTGGCCAGTTCTTCCATGTCATCATCTGATATCACCAGTAGGTCACCATATCGGATGCCGTCTGGGCCTGGGGCGGTGTTAGGTGATTTCTTGAGCATCGCACGCAATATCTCAGCTGTGATTGTCCATTCTTCATCTGTCCCGACCCCCTCGCACAACTGAGAGAGTGTCGTTGTGGTCCTCTGTCTGGCGGGCTCGTCTTTCTGGTCAGTCTGTTCTATGTAGCGTGCAAGGGCCTTACCTTTATCCGCATCCGACTTTTTCCATGCGAGGTCAGTGCCTTGAAAGTCTGGAATACCCCTACGTTGTGCAGCACCGTTCATGCTCTTGTGGAGGCGCCAGAATGTCATAAGAGATCGCTCGGAGCACACCTTCCTGCAGAACTCGTCCCATTTCTCGGCCTTGGCCTGTTTGGCGCAGGATTTGAATAAAGTCGTCGTCCTATCGACCTCAGTCTTCAGGTTCGCCAACTCAAACTGTGGCATGTTAGCCTTTCTGGCCTTTTGCCAGTCTTTGACAGCCTGCCTCTTTCCCAGCCATGCCTTCTCGACCTCTCCATTCCACCATGGTGGCTGCAACCATCTTTCTTGTCTCCTGCGGGAGGAAGTTAGTTTCCTTCTTCTGATCTTGCTTATGGCGTCTTGACCAGTGTTGTCGTACGGGAAGGCATTTGTCTTGTTTCTTTGACTCATGGCCCCGTCTTTCTTGATCAGGATGACACAAGGGTAGTGGTCACTATCGTGGTATCCCAGTGTGCCCCACCGGCATCTTGGTGCGATGGTGGGCGACACCAGAGCCAAGTCAATGATGCTGTCAGAGTCACCTGGTCGAGTGGCTATTCTAGTGACCTTCCCATCATTCAGATACATTAGGGCAGCAGATGCCAGGGCGTCCTCCAGATTTTCTCCCTGTCTATTGGTGATGCAATTCCCCCATTGACTGCCTCTGGCATTGAAGTCTCCACAGTAGATGATATGCCTTTCATCCATATCGAACAAACTCTGCCATTGTCGCACGTCGACCTTCCCATTTCGCGCATAAACGTTCATGATTGCAAGCTGCACTGGTGTCATTATTCTTAATGCCTGCACTTGCAGGGCATCACTGTTCCAGGAAGACATATCGATCTCAGACACTAGTATGTTGTCGCGGACCAGAATGGCCTGTCCGAGGTGCCGCCTGTTAAAGAATCCCTGAAATCCCGCGACATTTACTGTTCCGTCGCCGAGCTGTGTTTCTTGTAAGACTACAATATCGTTTCCGTACAGTAGTTTTTCAAGAATGGGTCGGCGTTGACTAAATGATGCACAGTTCCAGTACAGTACTCGAACGTGTCCGATGCCCAATCTGTCACATTTTAACCGCCTTCTGCGTGTGCCCGCCCTCTTACCATGCCGTGTTCTTGTCGGTCGTCTGGTCGTCATGTTAGGCTTAACTATCGCCACCGGGCGCCGATGATACGCCGAAGGGAGTCCGGGCGCGCGTGCACGAACTCCGTTGCACGGTCCGAACTCCATTCCACCACGAAAAACACACTTAATCCATACACATTTCGGAAAAAACACGTTCCATTTTACGGGACGAAAAAATGTCCCGCCATCTTGCTCAAGGGAACTCACTCCTCCCACTGCCAATCACAGACAGTTCAAGGCATTACTTGATGATTTGGAAACTGAACATTCCGATGTCCTGTACCACACCAGTGTTCGATGGCTGAGTCTCGGCAAGGTGTTGAGGCGAGTGTGTCAACTCAGAGAAGAAATAGTGAAGTTACTAAGGATGAAGGGCACTGAATGTGACTTTAATACTAACAAAAATGAAGGGCACTGAATGTGACTTTAATACTAACAATGTCAATAAAAAGTGGAATTTAGACTTTATGTTTGCCATTGAAATTATGGAAGAGTTAAATGAACTGAATGTCAAACTTCAGGGCAATGGTGTGTTTGCACATGAATTGTATGTACATGTAAATTCATTTCAGGCAAACCTCTTACTGTTATCCAGACAAGCAAGTAAAAAAAGATTTTGTTACTTCCCTTTGCTGACACAAGAAACCATTTCTGGTGAAATGACTGAAAAGTACAAAGCCCAATTAGATGCATTGATTGAAGAATATGGATGGAGATTCCAAGATTTCGAGAACTTAGAGCCACTGTTCAATATTCTCAGTTCCCCTTTTAGTGCAGAAGCTGATACAGCCCAGAGGACATACAGTTGGAGCTGCTTGACTTATAAGCAGAACATGACCTGAAAGAGAAATTCATGTTAGATGGTTTGCTGCATTTCTTTGGATCTTTATCACAAGAATCATTTCCCAACTTGAAAAACTTTGCAGCTAAACTTTTATCATTGTTTGGATCAACATACGTTTGCGAACAAGCATTCTCTTGCTTGAATATCAACAAATCTAAGGATAGGTCTTTATTGTCGGACTACAACTTGCATGCTGTCATGCGAATTTCAACAAGAATATTGTCAAAAAGTGCAAGCAGTTACATACATCTCATTAGAAATCAACATATTATAGTGACAATGTAGTCGGTTTGTGTCTAAATTAAAGCCATTGATAGATAATAAAGAATATTTGTTATAATAACAAGTTGTAAGCCCCTTTAATAACTAACAAAAGGGAAATAACTCCGCAAAATTAATGACTTGATATTTTGTAAATTCATTATACACGAATTGGTTTGACATATAAATGTCCTAGATGACTAATAAACTAGAAAAATGGACACAGTTTAACATAAAGCAACATTAAAAACAATAAAACAAAAACAAAGGTTAAAAAAACATTTTAACTGGGAAAAAAATGTGAAAAAATTTTTTTTACTCACAAAATGATGTTGAAAGTGTCCCGCACTATTTATCCAAGTGCCCTGATAGCAGCAAATATCCTGCACTATTTATCCAAGTGCTCTGATACAAGTGATTCATGGTATTTTGTGAAGCATTCCCCCTTGCACAGCCATATCTGACAGAGACTGCATCCAAAAACAACCTCACTGGCTCTGCTCTTCTTACCAGACTTGGTGTTCATCTTGGCACACCAGTAGCAAGTTTTCCTTTTGCCAATCATACAAATTAGTCTGTGGTCCAAAAGATTGCTGGTACCCAGACCTACAGTTGTGGGGCAAGAAGAAGCTTTCCGTTTCCTCGAAATGTTACCCTTCAAGAGAGTAGAAACCAGGCTACGCCTAAAAGCGAGATGGCCAACATCACCAACCCTTGTGTGTGGGCGATGGGAGTTTGAACAAATTATCCAGCTGTTGACAATAGAGGTTTGCAGGAGAAAGGCAAACATATATCTCCACCACTTCACAGATTTCCTACCAACAGGGTAATATGAGGACAGCTGGTCAAACCTGTCCACTCCACCCATTGATCTGTTGTAGGCGGCCACTGTTGTGGGTATCTGAACATCTTGTTTGCCACCGGGTGCCTTACGTGATGTGGATGTCATTCCTGGTGTCGTATTGGTGGTAAGTAGATTGACAACTCTCTTGTCCCTCCAAACAGTAGCCACAGTGTTACCCTGTTGCCTAAAGATTACTGTATTGGCCTTCATCTTCTTTGTGCATAATGGCTTGCAGTCATCTGGCCATCCCTTCCTATTCGCCCTAAATGTTGAGCATATGTATGTCTTCTCACGCAGAAGATCGCGTGCCAGCTGTACAGAAGAGAAATAATTATCATAGTAGATGTGATGATTTTTCCCAAAGAAAGGTCTGCCTAACTTTGTCACAACATAATGACCAGATCCATGTGGCATTGGATCTTTCACCTTGCCAGTGTAGACATCAAAGTCTAGTAGGTAGCCGGTCGACGCATCTGCCGCACACCATACCTTGATCCCCCATGGGTTTGGCTTTCCCTTGATGTACTGCTTGAACTTTAGTCTACCATTGTAGGCAATCATGGCTTCATCAATGCTGATATCTCTGCCAGCAGAAAAACATGAGGATATGTTTTTCCTCACCATATCAAGGAACGATCTTACCTTGTACAGTGGATCATAATCTTTGTGGCCTATGGGCTTCTGCTTACTGGTGTCATTGAGATGAAAATATTGGGAGATTTTTGCATATCTAGTTTTCCCCATGCACTGTGATACTCCAGGATGATAGAGATCTTCATCTGTGCTCCAATACATGGCAGTTTCAGGCAATTGAACATAGCCCATGAGTATAGCAAGACGAATATAAATTTTTATTTCCTGAGTGCTCACAGGTGACCAGTAAACATCCACTTTACCTGCCTTTTCTTGTCGTTGAGTGGCATACAAATTAGTTTGTTCCATAGCAGACTGATAAAAGTCCTCATTTACAATGAGACTGAAGTAGTCAAACGGTTCTGCACTCTCTGGAAGATCATGTACTGGCCCAGAGTTCTCAAAAAAACCTTCAACGACTACAGGGGTTGTCTCAGGACTCCAAACATACATGTCTACAGTTTCACTGACACTAGAGAAATCTGGGTCCTCTTCGTCAAAATTCCAGCCTGCCTCTGTAATCTTACAATCAATGTCACTTTCTGCATCACTATCTCTAAACAAATCAAAAGGTTCAGTGATATCCACAAAGGCACTGTCATAATCGACAGACATACCTGCACAATCTTCAAGAAAATCGTGGCTGGATTCCATTTTTTTTGCGAATAGATGATACAAGACCGAAAAATTGTTATAATTTCTAAACAGTTGAATGGATTTCAAAACAGAAAGAAGAAGGGAAACAACTCTTCCTGTTTCCTAGGCCCTGATACAATCGTAGATTCATTCATTCGCATAATTATTATTCAGGAACGATTGGGGCAAGACATGTGTAAAAACCTGGATTTTGGGGGTAATAGTCGGGAAATGGAGAAATTAGTAAACTTTTTTGTCCATATTGTCACATATAATGTATAAGTGTATAAGTAAAATAAAATTGCAATAATTAGTTATTTATACGGCTTAATAACCTTATAAATATTTAATAATTACTTATTGTGATAGGTTTCCGCACAAAAAGTTTGCCCACCTGCCTTAGCCGACAGATACCTTTAACACATAGTTAGTTGTCTTGTCTCCCACCCACAGCTATGGGTTACCTTGACCCCCAAATAGTTAATATGTGTCTTCTCTCTCACACAGAGCTATGAGCTACTTTGAACCCCACATAATGAAAAGTTGTTTTAACCCTCACACATAGCTAAAGGTTATCTGAAACCCCGAAATAATCAATAGTTGTTTGAAACTATCGGGATTTCCATACCGTATCGGGATTCCCATACCGTGTTGGGACTTCTATATCGTATCGGGAATTCAAATTCCCATGGATGCAAGCCTATTCAGGACTCAGGCAACCTGCGAATTAAGGCAGCCGACACATTCAGTCTTCCACGGGATTGTCAAGCAACCAGCTATTTTAACTCTCACACATAGACAATGTTATCTGAAACCCCACACAAAGCGTATATTGATCTTGAACCCTGCACATGGTGAAATCTTGAGCATAGCCTATGATGGGTAGCGTTGTGATGTTCTGTTGTGATAATTTGGTGTGTCCAGTGTGTGCCGCGTGGTTACACAGTACACACCCGCTTCACACGCGTGATCCGGGACTGTTTCCGGATCCGGTCAGGGATATGCACTACTGACGAGCTCAAATGAGGGCGAAACTCGAGTATAGTGCTTCCATATTGACGTGGATAGGCCTTAGGTTCATACCAGAATGCGATCGGCGTTGCCAGTAGTGGGTTGTGCTCAATATTTAAAAGTGGGAATCTCCGTGGCGAATCGGTCCAGTCGCATGTATTACACTCGGAAGGTTGTGTGTTCGCTTTTGGGCGGCGTCATTCGACTCATGAGTGCAGTTCCACCCCACCCCACTCCCCGGAGACCGCTGGGGGTCGTCGCTGGAGGTACCGACTTCATGCTTTGTGCAACGCTTTCGGAAGAAAGCCATATGGAATAACACCCGGTGTAATGGAGTATATAATACTGTCTCTAAACCTCGTTTCCCCACACATGGCTAACAATTATATTAACCCGCACACATAGTCAGAAATTAGCCCAGCCACACACATAACCAAGGTTGCCGTTATTCCCAACGCATAGCCAGACGTAATTCCGATTACCACTAAAAACAAAAAACTCTCTCCAGTTAGCTACTGTCTTCCGGTTACTTACTCGCTCATCATGTTTATCTCCAGCACACTTTTCTGCAATATGACATCTTTGGCTAAAGTATTTCATTTGTGGAACCTTGATCTCGTTTCAATAGTGCTCGCTTCACTATTATTCCATTATCATGATGTAGTTGTGTTAGTGTAAGTTTATTGTGCGTGTGCTGGCGAAGGCTCCAGCAGCAACTTGTGATTGTCTTCTAGCAGAACTTACCAATTCTACTTCCTGCTGTCGTTGGTTTACTCTCTGCACTTGTTAGGCTTCCTTATTTCTCACTGTCTTTTCCCCGGATAGTATCCTCTATGTTTCTATACAGCTTCATTTCAACGACATGAAGTCTTTGTTCTAACCTCTTGTTAATACCCCACGCCCCCGCACCATACAATTCATGGTCTAGACAACACTTGATGACTAGCTTCCCGTTTGCTAAAACAGCTCGCCTATTGTGGACTACAACTTAGTCATTCTGGCTCTCACATAACACGCTATTATTGATTGTGCTGCTGCTGGGTTTAGAGATCCTGCAGGGGCCATTGTGCCAAGGCTCACTTCATGGTATATTCATATATCTATCCTTTGTACTTTGTCCCATATAAAGTGCTTGTTATTGTTAGCTTCTTGGTTTATTTCTACAGTCAATAACTTACTTTCGATTAATGACGCTATTTAAAAGAAAAAATTGCATGTCCTTCTAGGAAATTTTACGTTTGGTAGTTTTTCATTGCTTTCTGAACAAGTCAACTTGAAGGTAGGGGTTGATCCCGCTTTCCCGCCGTTAGCGCACCGAAAGCTAAGGAGCTAGAGTGATCTTATCCTTTCGCCACGTCGACTGCCATACATTCATTAACAATAACGGTGCATGCATGAACTATTCTAGCACACAGGCAACTAGTCATCATATGATGTCAAGACCCCAACATAGTTATAGGTTTAGGAGCATGGACCACGAGCAGTACGGACTCGTGATTTCTTCTGGCCGGTACTCAAAGCGTAGAGGAAAGGTCAGGCGGACTTTTAATCAAATTACTACTGTAATAATCAGTAAGGGTGGCTTTTGAAGAGGAGGAAAGAGCATGCTCCAATGCAGTGATGGCGTTTCTAAAATTCAGTACTCAGCACTTTGTTACCAGCTGTGCAACCATGTGGTTAGTGTGATGGTAAGAGTTCAACCATCAGTATTGTCACATGTCCCACCAACAAGTACAGCTCCTGGTCGTGTGGTACCGAGGCCTCAAGGGAGAAGTAAAGAATAGTCACACCATAGACGTCGTAGAAGGCGACTGAAGAGTGTTGGTCTGAGACTGATCATCTCAGGGCGTATAAACAAAAATAAAATAAAGATCAGCGAACATCCAGCCAAACAAGACCCGTCCTTAAAAAAAAAGGGCTTCGCGTGTGTGGTCGATGAGGTCTTAATGGGGAAATGAAGAAGAAAAGGTGCAACTCTGGGTCGACCCAGCCTGGTAAGATGGGGACTGGAAATGTATATAGGAATAGGCAAGTAAAGGTAACAGAGGTCCACAGCGCTGTAAAGTTAGGTTCATCTTCGTATCAGGACATGCGGGCGTTTTGGGCAATGTGTGATCAGATAGGCTGGCTGGATTGTCACTACAATACTGAGCCAACATTATGAAGAGTATGCTTAGCAAGGTGGAGAAAGGAATGTTTCGTGTGGAATGGCTCTCGTCGCTTCAGAGGTCACAGATCGTGAGAATTGTATGGATATTTTGCCCTGGCCATGCGGGTGTACGAGGGAATGAACAGGCTGATAGGCTAGCAGGGAAGGCACCTCTTGGTGGAATTTTGCCTATGGACAAGGGGGAGGGGATGGGTCGTGCGCTTGTGGAACCAGGTGGAGAAGGCGGAGGAACAGATTAAGAACCCATGTGTGGAAAGAATAAGATTGCGGGGGATCGGCAGGGGTTCTGGAAGAATCTCAAAACTGAGAGGGAAGACCAGGAGAACTTTTAATCAGATAGCGGTGGGAACGATTATTAGTATGACTCTTCGCTGGCTGTTGAATGAGGGACGGAGCACGTATGGGAATGTCCTGAGTGCAGTGATGTTGGTTAACTCAACTCAACTATGAACGTCCTTTAAAGAGTCAGGCGGAAACCAGGACGTTTAAATAGATGCATCAACATCGAAAGTTAGAACGCTGAGATTCAAAAGTGAAAGTTGGTGTAGCCAGAGTTGAGCTGCATGGCAAGCGAGAAAAACAGATCCATCAATCAGCACCCAGCTGACAGTAATTCGCTGAATGATGATGGATTTATTGCGATGCACCAACTGAAGCATCTGTGTCTTAGAAATAGTGAACACATTTTCAACAATTCTGATATACCGGGCTCAAAGTCAGACATGTGATTTTGGAGCAGATCGCTGTGCGTTGATTTTCACAATGGTATGAGTGTCGGCCGTTCAGAAAGCAATAGCAAATTACTGAACGTAAAAATTGTATGTAAAATTGCCGAGAAAATCGCAACCAGGACACGCAACTAACTAACGTATCAGGAGTGCAATGGTGATAATACCGGGTGTTTATAAAGTCTCACTACACTTTTTGTGTAGAATAAATGTGAAAAATGAAGTACATGATGTCATTTTAAAATGTGCTCCACAGTCCATCGTGAAGCAATATGTAGCCAATGGCTGTCATCTGCTAAAGTAATTATTTGCTTCTAAACACAATAGTGTTATCAACGGAAGAAAGAATTTTTCAAATTTGTACTACATACAAAGTGTACATACAAAGTGTAGTGAGACTTTACAAACACCCTGCAGTAAGTATTATCATAATACGAACCAACTTTCAACAAGGCCGATGTGATACTGCCCAAATCACTGCAGTGTTGCTTTCCCGCCTCCAGGGGAATTAAACCAAAGGCCACTAGAGCGCGATGCAGGGCACTAGAAACAGCTGCTTCCATACAAACGTACTTGACTATGCCAAAATTACACGATTATAATATATTTGTCATGCATGTCGTATGCGGCAACCAAGGGAGGTTCGTGTGGTACTGCCCACTTCAATCCGTAGAAAACCTGAGCTGCATAATCCAAGCAGTCATGAACAAATCAACGAAGGGTTAGGCGTGAGTTGTTGGGGGGTATATGTTCCATCGGCAGAAGAAGAACAATATATATGTTATCTCCGCCTTCCTTGGCGCCCACGTTTGATTTATCTAGGTTACATGTACATTAGAGGTTTGTCTCTTGCGTGGCTATTTTATTTATATATTTCTTATCTAAATGAAGAAGAAAAACTGATGTACAGAAAGCCATTGGGCGTATTCTTTTCATATGCTTGCAGACTTGCAACCTACCCAGTTCTTTGAAGCCATTAACTGGATCATAGCTTACTGTTCTGCGTCAGCCAGTCGCTGTTAGCAACACGCTGACACGCCAACGTACACATAGCGATCTCGCAAAGGCCACGAAATAATCCTATCACTGAATTTTCTCACTTACATAATCCCCCTTAGCGTGAAGAGCAACACGCGTGGACGACGTGACTGCCTGGGATACCAATCGCAGTTGACAGCACATCAGGCGTCGCTGCGGTCTAGCCGTGAATAATCGGGCTTCTACAGTGGCAATTCGAAGTTCAAGCCGATCGCTCAATGAACGTGTCAGCAGTCTTAGAACTGTTTGTTGTTCGGTGAGACTGAGCACAGTAACACCCAACTGTCATCTACCGCCTATAGTACCTTGAAGTGTAGGGCAGGGGGAATCTTGAGCCTGGGGAATTAAGGCCGCCTGGCTAGTGCAGTCGCCGCGAACTGTGCAGGTTAGGATTTTCTTTTTGCCCCCGACAGAAAAAAAATCCACGCCTTACCGAGGTTTCGAACCCGGGTCTCCCGTAGGAGAATCCGGCGTTCTTAGCCACTCGGCCAGCCGTTCCTCCAACACAAACTCTTTATACTTCTTGTTAGTTCTTCTTTCGAGCGGAGTGTGTCACACTGTTATGCACCTCAGTAGTCCGTGTGCCCGACTCCGGCGTGCATTTGTGTAAGGCTTACTTCCTCTAGACCAGTGGTTCTCAACCTTTTTTTGGCCCATGCACCCCTTCACCATATGTTCAGAACGTCATACGTCATTCCCTCCTTTCGTATTTCCTTCCTACAAATCCCCCCTCCCTGCCGCCCCTACACTGTATACGTAAAAATGGAAGCTAAATTTAATAACACATACTAGAACAAGTCTAGACGTCTACATAAAACGTGATTTGCGGGTCTACTTACGTTATAACACGAATTTCAGAAAGGCGAGAAGTTGGCCAGTAAATCGGATATAAGGCCTACCCTTTGCGATGTCCAACTGCTGTAAGATTTATAAAGCACACGGTACCTCCTGTTTTCTCCCTTACCCGAGAAGGCTAGGGATCCGATCTCACTACCCAAGAGATGATGATACAATGAGTCGTTTAGACTAACACGCTTTGTGCAGATGCCTGTCTCTGTTTCTATATATATATAAAGTTAGTTGCATATCCTTTATTTACAGGACGTCGCAGTCAACCCAAGCCTTTTTCTGACTGTTTGTAATACCTTGTCAAGTCTACGTTCAGCAGTTTGCCATTGCTTTCTGAACGGCCGGCACACATACCATTTTATGTGTAAAAAAACCAACGCAATGCAGTCTGTAATCAAATCGCACGCAGCTGTGTTTCGGATGCAGAATGCGGGATTACTGTATCCGTAACACCTTCGCCACGGAGCGTGCACACACACACACATACACACACACACAAACACTGTAGCCAGGATAGAACCAATGGCAACGTTCCCTAACAGTCACGATTACTGGCTGACCACTCACACGAAAGATGTAGAAACTAGGACCCGTATAGGCAGGTGTGTCTATCAGAGAAGGCAACTCGCGACAGGAACCTGGCCAGCCCTAGCGTACGATGCAGTGACTTGGTGTAAGGGAAACCATGATAATTCAGGCACCAACGAGTGTATCTCATACTAGATTACATTTACACGATACCCAACGTCAACTACAACTCTACAGAAAGAGACAGGTCTCAATTCCTCGCCGCAGGACGGGACATCAGACTTCGTCTGTCTGCTTCACTTCACCACTATGCACGTCTGGACTACACATGTATTGAAATTCGCAAACATCTATTTGCCCACTGAATCAAACCTTAACTCCAAGACGTAATGAACTAAAAAGGACTATAAAAAAAAACAAACACTGCTGAGTTCATCATCAGAACTCGCCTAGGGCGGGCACCGGTGGTGGAGGAGGAGGGGGGAGGAGGAGGGGGAGGAGCAGCAGCAGCAGCAGCAGCAGCAGAAGAAGAAGAAGAAGAAGAAGAAGAAGAAGAAGAAGAAGAAGAAGAAGAAGAAGAAGAAGAAGAAGAAGAAGAAGAAGAAGAAGAAATAATAATAAAACACGGTAACTATCATGAACATAATGTACACAGAAAGAACCCCAAATCAATTTAATAACTCATAAAGTCAATCTTTGTGCTCGTTAAAGATTCAGCGACAGGGACGCGATGACCCAATTTGATGTCAGACGTTCTGAAAAGAATCCAATAAGACAGTGTTTCTCAAAGTATGGTCCACCGACTTCCGATGTTTGCTGAAAGGGTCAATGCTTACAAATGTAAAAACGTCGACGACACAGAGACAGTTTGTATTACCGTAAACGATAATTTTCGAAATTTGTTCTAATTGGGAAAAATGGTGTTGTTATTTCAGGACTGTTGGGGTTTACATAAATAACACTGTGGAATTGATTTATTTGGTAGATTCGTTATTTGAGATTTGAAGATTGGGCACAACCCACCCCACTACTGGCAACTCTGATCGTATTCCGGTACGAACCTTGGGCCTTGTCTACGTCGGATTGGAAGCATTGTGTGAAATTATGACATCATAAATAGGACAGGCATAACATCATACATCGAATTCATCCAGAGACAACAAATAAAGTGCTGTGGACATCTTATAAGCATGAAACCTGATCAACTACCAATAAGAGCAAACAAACAAAAAAGAATCCGGATATAGAGCCAGAGAAGGATAATTCGAACGATAGACAGAATCAATGGTACACTAAACATACATCGATAGCTGCAAACAAGGCAACACATCCGGCCTTGAAACGCAAGCGTAGTCTTCTCAGATCCCAATAGCTCCAGATGTGGAACAAGAAATTAGACACCATCCACGGAAGACTAGATAACAGACAATAATTTCATGTCAGATAAGATGCGTGTGCTCATGCTAAATGAGCAATTGTGGTTGCCACACAGCATCGTCTTCATGGCGAAGTGCAGTGTTAAACATGTTTATTTCATACTGTTACTTCTGCTTTTGAACTTAGAACCCTGTTTACTAACTTTACATTGAGATTTATTAGAAGTGTGGATTTTAAGGGACAAGCTCGATGGTCAATTATAAAACGGATAGGACATCCGTGTGATGTCCACACTTCTGTAAGTGAAGGTATGGGGGAGGAGTGGCTGAGCAAGTGATGTCGTTCGGCTCGGTCTTGTGCAGACCTGGTCCGATTCAATGTGTGGAGTGTGTGAATGTATCGGGTGTTTGTAAAGTCTCACTACACTTTGTATATAGAACAAATATGAAAAATGTTACTTCCGTTGATAATACTATTCCTTTTGGAGTGCAAAGAATGACTCCAGCAGACGACATTCGCTGCATATTGCTTCACGGTGGCCTGTGGAGCACATTCTTTTTTAATGACATCATATACTCCATTTTTTCAAATTTGTTCTGCATACAAAGTGTAATGATACGTTACAGACATCAGGTATACAACAATGGTGCATGTCCTTTGTAGGACGTTGCAATCAAACCCAGGTTGATTTTCAAGTCAAGTTTACGTGCAGTAGTTTACCATTGCCTTCAGAAGGGGAAGTTAACGTCGAAGTCCAACCGACCGGTGTAAGGAACCACTCCTCTACCCTGCCATCAGCGCACCAGAGGTTCAAGCTTATGAGCTTTAATCCCCGCGGCCAAACAAGACTGCCAGTGGACGTATACAAAATAAGAAAAGGATGGTATAGTCTCCCTTGATTATGGTATAGTGGATCGAACGTCTAGTCTTCACGGGCATTAGCGAGAAACCCGGAGGTCTCACCATCCACACGTGAAAAGTCACTCGGCAGGGCGATTAAGCCGCTTCTAGGCTAAATTTCAACATTACAAAACTCATCCACAACATCATATTTATAGCATGTGCGATTCTAGTAAACAACCGTTTGGAGTATCGCCAACTACTACTGAGCTCGTGCAGCGTGGTGAGATTCTCCTTGTGTGATCTATGGGTGAAGACGATACTGGCGATATCCGTGTGCAATGAAAGTGATCCATCCTTCCGTAGCTAAATCCAAACCAGCGCCGACAAATCCAAGAGCTGCGGTAGTTGCTTGACCTCAGAAAAATCGCACCCACTCCAGTTGTATTGGATACTCGTTGTGCCCTGCCAACTGGCGTTCATGCCTATCCACACATTTCGGTCCTTGGTGTTCTGTATCAGCTCCGCTGGTGATATTTCTTCATGCCACCATCTGTCTATCCAGCATCATTACTCTAGAGTTTGCCTCTGCCTCTTCTCCCATTGATATGTCCAGCTGTGATGGCGTTCTCCGTTGCCTCTCTTCTCATCACATGACCAAAGAATGCTGTACGACTCTCTCTTTTTTTTTAAAATTAAAAATGGTGCATGTCCTTTCAAGGATGTTGCGACTGGTTGATTTTATAGACAATTTTACGTTCAGTAGTTTGCCATTGCCTTGTGAACGAGAAGTCAACATTTAAGCCAAACTGTCCGGTGTAGGGATTGAACCCCTACCCCGACATCAGCACACCGGAAGTTGTTCCAGTTCCATTAGCCTCTTCCATGTAAGCATTGCAGTCACTCAACGGTATGCACACATTCTCCCCCAGGACACACATCTCTGTTGCTTCTAGCCTCTTCCTAATGTGTGCATTCACGGTCCATGGTTTGCTGATTGGGCATTACAAATCTAATACGCAACTAACCGATGTTCTCGTGTGCACCTCTCGGCAAACATCAACTGAGGGTTACGTGAAGGCGTGCAGACCACCTGAAGACACAACCTGTCAGTGCTGGAAAGCAACACGTCCACCTGCACTTCCACCCATCTGCTGGGAAGGCTGAGTGTTTGCATTTGATGTCGCCAAATCTGGATCACACATCATGCGCAGGTAACCGGGTTCATGGCCTACAGGTATCTAGTGAATGTGATGTCGGCCGCAATATCTCGTAAGCCATGTACCTGCCCACCCAATGATCAATCTATCTATATCACTACTCACCTATTCATTCACAGACGTATCAACTTATCGGACCACCCACCCGCCCTTTCGTTGAGCTATCTATTTGTCTATCAGTCTACCTACTCATCAGTTCATTAATCTACCTATGTATATTTAGAAGTACTGGTGCATATTGATTAGTGTGACTGCTTGCCAAAACAACGGTACAGGTTTAATTCTGTTCAGAGGCATTATTTGTTTTACAGATCAGTGCAGTTCTAGGATTGACCCAGCCTATAATTTAAAAAAATTGGGCACCAGACAATGTTCACAATTTTCTGGGGAGAAAAGTCAATTAGGGTGGGGTGGGAACTAACCTCGTATGTCGTGGCATAGAATATATGTACAGACCTAACACTTTAGACCCCAACGACATCATATGCTACGGGTATATCTGTACCGTTACATATATGTATCTGCGTGTCTGTCTGCTGCCCGGACAACCATGTGTCGACTTATGTCTATCTATTACCCATCCACCGATATACCTACTGATGTATCGGTCTATCGACCCACCCACCCAATGATCTATCTACACATCATTCTACCTACCTGCCAATCTCCCCCCCCCCCCTCTTTTTTTTATTTTTAAAAACCGAGCCCCGTCCCACCTAGACAATCCTATGAATTAGGCTACAAAACCTCACATAGAAACAACCATATATGTATCTAAGACGAAATATCTGGGTAAACTGTGGACTGTCCGTGGGGAAGTAACAACAATCCTGCAAGATACACAAAAGAAACATTAAAAGTAGACTTTGTACGATTCTTTTTTTTTGCACTCGCTTGCTTTGAACTTTTTACAGTAGTGCTGGACTGAATTTTGCGTGTGGATTAGCTTTCCCTATTAACAGTGTCCCTCGCCATCAGGCGAACCCACTCCGATTTCAGAGGTACTTGTAATTTACGTCCCCAGGTTAAGGACGACAGGTCAACAATTTAGTCCAGCTATCCGGTGTTGGGGTTGAACCGCTAACCTCGGCATTAACATATCGGATGTTTATGAACACGCGTTCTTACCCATTCGGCCAAGCGGACCTGCCTTTGTGCGATATAACATGAACCACAATACTCATTACAAGTTTCGATCCCGCCTACTCTGACAGAGCCTATAATTCCAGTTTGGGGGGAGGGGGGGGGGGAGAATCTCATCGTATGTTCTTCCGTGTTTCTATTACTACCGTTTATTACATGGGACTGATATACCCTCCCCCTCCCGCATGTGTGAATTGTATCCTTTCATTACTTCATACATCACAGACTTCCTGAGCAAACTGATAGTGCTGTGGTTGCACTAGCAGCAACAAACCAACGAATGGCAGATTGACTAGCAGCGACTCGTTCAGCATCAAAGACCCATTTGGCATGTGGGTGCGCACAGATTCAAGAACAGCCTGCAGTATGGTGGGGTACATTACAGCGTCTGTGGCCGAGAGGTCAGAAACGTAGTTTCACAATCTCAACATACCCAATTCGGAATCAAACAATGGCAAATTACTGACATTACCGAACGTTAAACTGCCTAGAAAATCACACACTGTCAATAAATGCGGGGTTGTTATCGATGTCATGTAAAGAACATGCAACTACCTTTGAGTACATTAAATGTTGTGTTATATAACAACGGTAATCCTAGATGAGCTGGTTGTGTGTGTGTGTGTGTGTGTGTGTGTGTGTGTATATATATATATAATATATATATATATATATCTGCTTGCTCCACGCATGACCAAACACTTTCGGTACTTGCCAGAAAAATATTTTGATCGTGCAGGCAGTAAACGATCACCTGCGGAAATATATGCCTAATGCTGAATGTGTTCAGAATCCCCGCCTGATGGGCGAAGACGTGTTTACAGAAATCGGTGATTTTATCGATAAAACACGTGATATCCTGACACCCTAAATCGGCTAAGCACACCGTATTACCTCCGAGAAACAGCAATTTATAACATCGGTATCATACGAACAGCAGCAGGCACAAGTCTCTCCCCCCCCCCCTCCCTTTTTATTCCAAATCTACGTCACATAAACCATCATTGCTCCCATTCGCAACCAGGAGCCTCGCCGCTCCGGTGCAAGTCTCAGCTCAACTCAACGCTTTGCATTAAACCCCTATCCATCGCCTGTGACCCAAAGTCCTGATGCGCCTTCAACCAGTCAATCACGTGTTGTTTCAATTTTTCGCTCTTCTTCTATTATATGTACGTTGGAGGGGGAAATAAGATTTATTATTTTATACAAATACGAGATAGGAACACAGAGAGAGAGAGGGGGGGGCAGAGAGAGAGAGAGAGAGAGAGAGAGAGAGAGAGAGAGAGAGAGAGAGAGAGAGAGAGAGAGAGAGAGAGAGAGAGAGAGAGAGAGAGAGAGAGAGAGAGAGAGAGAGAGAGAGAGATGGGCAAACCAAACAGAAGTGTACCCTCAGGCGGCAGGATTTTACGAACAACTTGTTCCAAATAATTCGAACCAGAAATTGTGTGTTATTCCTCGGAATCGACAGCTAAGGGGAAAAACAAAAACAGGTGTATGTGTTTTAGGTGTGTGCGCCTGTGTGTTTTCTCGACCTATCAGAAGATACTTTGGTGGCTTCTTCCGGTGTCGTCTTATCTGAGACTGGCTGAATTATCTCTGCCAGAATCATAAATTACCCATACGTGTATCTACATGCTTCCAGTTTCTGGGTATGCTGAAAAATCGACGTCACTGTACTAGGGACACTAAAAGTAGATGTCGGCATGGTGGAAAGAATAAGAGCCTTGCTGTTAAACTTTCGGGGCGCTGATGACGCGGATAAAGGGTTAAATCCCTACACCCTTCAACTGGGCTAAAATGTTGATTTCTCGTCCCTGACAAGTACCTCAGAAGTCGTAGCGGGATCGCCTAATGGCGAGGGACACTGGTAACAGGAAAGCTAATCCACGCGCATATATCAGTCCAGTATGGTCCCGAGTAGCAGCTGCTACTAGTAGTATTAGCACGTATGTGCACTACATTCGTGTTAAAAGCTAGAGAAACAAAAATATACCTCGAAGCGACGAGAAAGAACCACTCCTTTGTTAGAGAAAGCGCGACCAATAATACAGTCTGATGAAGCAGGCTGTGACGATTTACCTACGGAATTAATAATATGATAGGAAGAGTAGACGGCGTTCGTATATACTGTTCACTATGTTTGAAGATGTGAAACATCGCTATTTGGATCAAAGCTTGGAGAACAATCTACACAGCTCTCTCAAAGAAAGGAAATCTAAAACTGCGCCAACAGTCGTGCTATCAAAATCATCCTGCGAATCGTCATGAAGAGGGTTGATAACGTGTTAGAATGTGAATTACAAGCAGTATAGTCAGGTTTCAGACAGGGCAGGGGAACGGGGGACTATATCTTCAATATGTTAACCACGACGCGGATCGTGGGTTAAATCCCTACACAAATGCAGAGTACAATGTAAATCTTCATGCTTGTTTCCTGGACTACAGTGCTACCCTCGAATATGTTTAACACTAGAAACTGGAATACCATGAGCATGTTGGAGTTTCCAGCGGTTTGTCCACTAAGCCGAATCATTATATCACGGGCAAGCAGCTGTCAGAGTGGCCAGCGAAACATCAAACTGGTTTTAACAGTGATGGAAGAAGACATGGTTGCTGGAAGAAGAAATGAGTGACCAGCACAAAGATGGCCACAAAGCACTGGTTCATACTCTTGAGCATACACATTTATGAGGTAGAGGTACTGACAAAGAATATAGTATTTTCGGCGTACCCTGGCGGATGCGACGTGCTTCAAAAGTCCGTTATAGTTGCAGGCTGTACTAGTGTAAAAGACAAGCGTCATTAGTGAGCAGAACGAAGTCAACCAGATAGCCTTAGAGTTGTATCGAGTGGGAGCCGCAGCAGCAGAGTGGAAAGTGCGCTTGCCTGCCTGCCAACGCAACGAGGGTTATTCTAACTAGGGGTACAACATGGATTACGGTATCAAATGGTGTGATGTGGGTTAGTGTTTCAAATGATACGTGGCGAAAGTCAATAAGTAACAGGAATGTTATTATAAAGTCCATGAACAATGGACAATCTTATCGCGGGACACAAACTGGCTCTTAAGCAATAACACATGCAAGGGGTGTGATGGTCGAGCGGTTTTCACATGGAGACAGTTGTCTCAGTCAGGGGAGAGTATATGAATGGGTAGAAATGGGTTTCAAACTGGAAGACATAAAAATGCAAGACGCGGGAATCCGCTGGGATGACCATCATTTGAGATATCAAGGGTCATATATTGGTGCATTTACAGGAAATGGGTCAAATCTGAAGCACGCGATACGATCAAAACGTAGCGCAAAGCAGCGGGACTATGGTGAGAAATAACACACACAATCTTTGCGAATTATTTGGAACAAATTCCGTTAAATTTCTGCCTTCTTAATGACGTCCCCTGTACAATGTGGGTTACTGTAACAACTAGTATAATGTGAGTGGGAACAGAGTGGTTATAACATCTGTTTAGGGATAGAAAGGGTTAACTATGGCTACATAAAACACAAGTCAAACAAATTAAACCGACGACGGAGATGATTCATCATTCTCAGTGAGTAACCGCCTTCGGGAATGTTCGTGGACTTCCGCTGTGTCACCAAGCCACAAGTTGGGAATGCATCGAAGTAACTGACCGGGGGAAGTAGAAGGGCGGAGTGGGTTAGAAGTTAGATGCCGGCCTGTGATTCGTTTCATGGTCTGGACTATGACATTTTTATAAAATAAGAAATGGATGGTATACTTCCCCATGGTCCTGGGACAGTATATGGGGCGTCTAGTTTGCTCAAAAAATCTAACAACTCGGAACCTGTCTGAAACGTGTGCAAGCTAACAATGTCTCGGCTGTTGGATATCGAAGCGATAAGGCAGTTGCCCACAGGGAAATTAAAAATGAGAAAACCTACTTACAAAAATAAAGCAAGTGTGTGATGTCAGAATACTCACATTGGGATCATCGTCGATGTCTGGAATTACGACATTCTATTGAAATTATCTATGTGTGAGAGGACATTCGTTAGGGTATCGGGTTTGCAATGAAAGAGAGACGTACTACAAAACCAGCTATATACGGTACAATTGCCGGGTTCGGGATTAGCCACGGGAGATTTTGGAGCAAATAGCTTTGCCCTGATTTTGCAGAATGATATGAATGTCGGCAGTTCAGAAAACAATGGCAAACTACTCAACGTAAACGTGTTTTGCAAATAAAAAACAAAAACCACAGGCTGGAGTTAAATGCGACGTCCTGTAAATGATCAGCAACTAACTGTACTATGCGGGGAAAATCAGAACTGGTTATACAGCGCTGGAAGAATAGACATGATTTTTTTTTTTTTTTTGGTGCTGGGAACATCGAGTGTATTATACAGAGCTAGGAGAACAGAAATGGCTATACAGTGCTGGAAGAGAAGCAGAAAGAAAGGTTACACAATGCCTTGAGCCCCTCTGATGTGAGTCCACCTTGAAGAGGTAGAGAGGCCTGCATGAACCCAAAAGCTGTGCCAACGACACAGGTAAGGTCTCACACTGGGACAGGTCAAAGGATAGAAACCGGACGAGGAGAGACAAACCTGCTGCCTTGCAGGCAGGCTGGGTACAGGCAGACTGGATACCGCTAAAGCCTAGGGAAAGCAAATCCCAAAAAAAATATTTGAAGTCGGATATAATGAGCCAGAGGCTTGAAGAAGCAGTGCAACGCAATTCATCTTGTTGGTGTCACACATGATGGATCCTATCACATTATAATATACACCAGGAAATGAAGAGACTGACAGACTGGCAAAGAAGCGCCCACGACTACCTCAGCCTGCCGTAGATATAACCTATAATGAGGCAAAGAAGTTTATAAAAATCACATATACAACCTAGTGGATGGAAATCAGAGCACCCAGAAAGATGATGCATATTACCAACTCGACAGAAATGCTATCTTCAGATTCCGCACAGGACATAACAGGTTGAAATACGACTTGTTCAATAAACTAAAGACAGGGAATACTGATGAATGTAATTGTGGAACTGGTAAGACCATAGCTAGACATTTGCTGCTGTAGTATGTAACATATGCACAGGGAAAATCATTTTAGCCCTCACTCGCTTCATCTCATCTCATCATGTTCCTCTTGTACCTTGCGGTGTCGAGGTGAAGTATAAACTTCGTGAGAGTGCCCGGTTATAGGCTTCGTATATCGACATTCCCATGGATTCTGCTATTCCCTCTGTCCAACGTTTACGTGGTCGGCCTCTTCCTCTGTTTCCATCTGGTCTGTACATCATTGCTTGTTGTGGCATGCTGTTGACTGGTAACCTACTTGCATGACCAAACCATTTGACTTGCTGCTTTCTAATAAAATCTAGTGCTGCTTTAACCCCCACTTTAGTCCTGATTTCTTCATTTCTGATCTTATCTCTTTTTGATACGTTGAGTATTCTTCTCAGGAACCTCATTTCTGTTGTTGTGATTTTTCTTCTCTCTTTTTCTGTCATTGTCCAGGTTTGGCATTGGTAGCATAGAGTTGGTAGGAAGATTGTGTTGTAAAGTGCTTTCTTAGTAGTTATTGATACATTTTTGTTCTTTAGTATTGGTGCCATTTGTCCAATGAGTTGATTTGCCTTATTGCACCTATTTTCGATCTCGTCTTCTGATCTGCCATTTGACTGCCAATTGGCATATGAAAGTGTACAAAGAAGAATGCACAGAGAGAGAGAGAGAGAGAGAGAGAGAGAGAGAGAGAGAGAGAGAGAGAGAGAGAGAGAGAGAGAGAGAGAGAGAGAGAGAGATGTAATGGATATGGTTACACAGTGGTTGGAGAACACAAACGGCCATACTTGGCTGGGGGACACGCCCCAGAAAAAGCTATAGTGAGCTGGGGGATCTACATGACTATAATGGGTTGGGGCGTTAACATGACTATAGTGGGCTGGGGTGTCAACATGGTGATAGTGGACTGGGGTGTCAACATGGTGATAGTCGGCTGGGGTGTCAACATGGTGATAGTGGGCTGGGGTGTCAACATGGTGATAGTGGGCTGGGGTGTCAACATGGCTATAGTGGGCTGGGGTGTCAACATGGCTATAGTGGGCTGGGGTGTCAACATGGTGATAGTGGGCTGAGGTGTCAACATGGTGATAGTGGGCTGGGGTATCAACATGGTGATAGTGGGCTGGGGTGTCAACATGGTGATAGTGGGCTGGGGTGTCAACATGGTTATAGCGGACTGGGGTGTCAACATGGGGATAGTGGGCTGGGGTGTCAACATGGTGATAGCGGGCTGGGGTGTCAACATGGCTATAGTGGGCTGGGGTGTCAACATGGCTATAGTGGGCTGGGGTGTCAACATGGTGATAGTGGGCTGAGGTGTCAACATGGTGATAGTGGGCTGGGGTATCAACATGGTGATAGTGGGCTGGGGTGTCAACATGGTGATAGTGGGCTGGGGTGTCAACATGGTTATAGCGGGCTGGGGTGTCAACATGGGGATAGTGGGCTGGGGTGTCAACATGGTGATAGCGGGCTGGGGTGTCAACATGGCTATAGTGGGCTGGGGTGTCAACATGGTTATAGTGGGCTGGGGTGTCAACATGGTTACAGCGGGCTGGGGTGTCAACATGGTTATAGCGGGCTGGGGTGTCAACATGGTTATAGCGGGCTGGGGTGTCAACATGGCTATAGTGGGCTGGGGTGTCAACATGGTGATAGTGGGCTGGGGCGTCAACATGGTTATAGCGGGCTGGGGCGTCAACATGGTTATAGCGGGCTGGGGTGTCAACATGGTTATAGCGGGCTGGGGTGTCAACATGGTGATAGCGGGCTGGGGTGTCAACATGGTGATAGCGGGCTGGGGTATCAACATGGTGATAGTGGGCTGGGGTGTCAACATGGCTATAGTGGGCTGGGGTGTCAACATGGCTATAGTGGGCTGGGACGTCAACATGGCTATAGTGGGCTGTGGTGTCAACATGGCTATAGTGGGCTAAGGTGTCAACATGGTGATAGTGGGCTGGGGTGTCAACATGGTGATAGTGGGCTGGGGTGTCAACATGGTTATAGTGGGCTGGGGTGTCAACATGGCTATAGTAGGCTGGGGTGTCAACATGGTGATAGTGGGCTGGGGTGTCAACATGGCTATAGTGGGCTGGGGTGTCAACATGGTGATAGTGGGCTGGGGTGTCAACATGGTGATAGTGAGCTGGAGTGTTGTCAGAGTCTAATGTATTGCCAGCAGAGATGCAGGGACATCGTTACGCCCGCCAGGCGAATAGTCCCTAGCGGGGATGCTGTAACATCGTTACGCCCGCCAGGCGAGTATTAGTTACCTGCCTGCGAGGTTGCCGGCTGACGAGACAGCCAGCGGTCAGGCAAGGAAAAAGCAGGACGCACGCAGGCCTCGTGAAGCCACTTCAGGTGGGCAGGCGCGTTGCGGGAAATAGCCAGACAGCTCTGGGACTCGGACTCGACTCGACGTATGATGGGAGAAAGGCTTGTGTAGTTCTGTGGCCCGAAAGTCGAGTGCTTGTACATCTTGTGAGACTGATTGTAAGCTGTGGGTTGCCTGTAAGTGTATTGTTATAACTTATGTATTGTGATGATCATCTCTAGATCGTGATCTGTAAATAAATCCATCGAAACTTCGTGTCGTTGAGTCTCAAGTCAAATCACGTTGTATTTGTACTGTCTCACATGTGTTAGGTAAACGAGCCAGGTTTAAGACCCTGACATGTGTGGACGTGGTGGCATTCGTCCGGCTTTAAAATGAACGTGGTTTAAGTAATTAACATTTAAAACCTAGATTTGTGAACTTAGAAATTTTTGTCCAACTTTAGAGTACATTTAAATGTGATTGTGAAGGCTCATTTTGATATATATTATTACATTGTTTGAACATGGAGACTAAATGTGAACGTAAAGTACATACATATTGTTTGATCTTGTAAACGTGTAAAACATTTGTGATTGTGGAACTTGTCACCGTTTTGACTTTGTCGCCATCTTGTAAACTTGATGTCTATGTCCTAACTGAATGTCATCTTAATGTAAGTGATGTGTCATCAATGTTGGAGAGTGTTAAGATATAGTTAGATTGTCTTTGAAAAGTGAGTTGTGTAAAGCAGAAAGTTTCGGAAAGAAAGTGACTTGTGGAAAAAAAAAATTGTTGACTGACAACATTACGACCTACAATTACACTCAACGCCATACAAACCTAATCAAAACTTAGTGACAAGCATACACACCACATCAAATAGACGCTAATTTATTTCCTCCAAAAACAAAGCAGGTTTTCTGTGCCATCTGAAACCCTTGCCCGTAGAGGTCATTTGTGGTTTGAAGTAGCGACCCTACAGTTCCTAGTCCGAATTTCAACCGTTCTTCACCGCATCCAAGACACTTGAGTATATTTTTCTTTCTATATACTTTCGGATGCAAATTTAGGCACATATTGTAAATAGAACACAAGTGTAAATTGTTCACGTTACTAACAACTTGTAACAAACTGTGTGTCTGATATTTCATTTGCATTTTCCATAATGTCGTCATTAAATGATTTCATCGATATGGGGTTGAAGTTAAAGTTAACAGGTGACGAATTAACAAAGTGGAGTGAAAGAAAATACTCTGAACACCTCCTAGTACAGGAGAAAGCTAATGAACGCGATGAAAGAGCAGCTGAAAGAGCATTAAAGCAGGCAGAGACTGAAAGAGCTGCCAAGCAAGTAGAGGCAGAAACAGCCTTAAAGCAAGCAGAGGCAGCAACAGCTGAGTTAGATATTGAACTGAAGAAAGCTGAGATAGCAGCTCAGAGTAAACGGGAAGAGCTGGAAGTGCAACTAAAAATCAAACAACTTGATACTGAGACTGCCATAAACAAAGAGTCCAAGAAATCTGAGAGACTGGAGAAAGAAAACCAGTACAAGAAATACCAAGGTATCGTAAGAAATGACACCTCGGGTGACTGCATTGCATCCTTCACCCAAAATTTTGAGACTTTAATGGACCATTACCAGGTCCCATTGTCTAAATGGAATATAATTTATATGAGAAGTTTATCAGGGGAGCCTCTGAAAGTCATAGAGACTATCCCCAAAGACCTCAGAAAAGATTACCATTATCTAAAATCAAAGATTATGGCACATTTTATGTTAGATGAGGCAGGTTACAGAGAACAATTCAGCAAGTTGAGCCCCAAACCGACTCAAACGTTCTCTGACTACCTCTGCTTAGTCCGAGATATATTTACCAAATGGACTTCAGCAGCTAAAATTGATAAGAACTATCAAAAGTTAGAAGATCTTATCATCAGAGATAAAGTCATTTCATCTATTCCATCAGCATTTTCAAAGTTTTTGCAAGAGAATGAATGTACGAGTGTAGAGCAGATTGAGAGGCGTGGTTCGGCTTATTACACAGCCAACAAACATTGTTTTGCCAGTGAAGCTACTGAAACCAATTTTGTAGCATCGGCTAACTATGACAAACCCTATAGTAGGCAAAAACCTTATAAGCCTACATCTGAGAAGTACAACCATTGTAAATATTGTAGAATTTCACATCATCAAGGTGAGATGTGCGACAAGAACCCCGCATATCTTACATATTTACAGAACATCGTAAACAGACAAGATAAGGAGCGTAAATCCTTTAGACATTTGCGTAAATGTTTCCTCTGTAAGGCGTATGGACATTATCGCCATGATTGTAAAGGTAGGCAAATGACCAAGAAAGCCAATGCCGCCTTATTTGATAGTTCATCATCAGATGAAGAACAATCAGAGAAACACCCTGTGAACTCAGCACAGGCTTTTGATATGTTTAACGCAAATAAATGTACTGTTTGTAATACCTTTTATGAAGATGGTATTTTAACATGCGGCCACTCCATCCCTATTGCCAATGAAGAAGCTAATTTGGTAGTAGATTCCAAAGGCAGAATAAACATCCATCAAGGATATGTGAATGGCAAGCCTGCTACAGTCCTTCGGGACACGGGAAGTTCACTGATTGGACTGAAGAGAACGTTCATAATGCCTACAGACTATACAGGCAGGCACGTAACATGCAGAACATTCTCCGGCAATATTGAAAAGTACCCACTAGCATGGGCATATATTCAAACACCTTTCCTCACTGGGAAAGTAAAATGTGCAGCATTAACAAACCCGGTGTGTGATATTATAATTGGAAATTTACCAGAGGTGAATGATATGCCTCATGACATAACATCTCTTTGCATTAATGAGATCACAACATCACCATCAAATGTCATCATTGATAATGTTGTACCACCTAATGAATGTATGGTAGCTAAGGTAGCACTAGGATCTCATGACATCATTGATAACACTGTTTCACTGTGGGGTTCTGATATCATTGAATGTGTGAACGCAGTAACTAGATCTACTGCTAGAATGCAAGATGAAATTAATCAGACTGAGGCTATAGAAATGCTTAGCCCAGTATTACTACCTCCTAAAACCATGAAGGAGACTTTTGTAACAGCCCAAAAGGCTGATCCTTCATTGTCAAAATATTTTGATCTGATCGGCCAAAAGCCAAAGTTAACCAAGAATGCAAGATGGCATTTTGCTTTGAAAAATTGTATCCTCACCAGGTATTATACCAGAGATGACACCACAACAGGGCAAACTGTTTTGCCAATTGAGTATCGTAAGCAAGCCTTACATCTTGCCCATGATATACCTCTTGCAGGGCATATGGCATACGCTAAGACCAGATCAAGATTATTATTACAGTTTTATTGGCCCAAATTCTGCAATGACATTAAGCAATATTGCAGGAGTTGTGACATCTGCCAAAAACTTGTAAAGAAAGGTAAAAACCCACAGGCAAAGTTACAAGTTACTGACTTAGCCAGTCGACCTTTTGAGAAAATATCTGTCGACATAGTGGGCCCTCTTAATCAGATTACAACAAGAGGGAATAGATATATATTAACTATTATTGATCAATGTAGCCGCTGGCCTGAAGCGATTCCGCTAAAGAACATAACTGCCAATGACATAATGGAAGTTTTCTTCCATATATTTTCACGGATAGGTTTTCCAGACGCTATCCAATCAGTTAGGGGAAGTCAGTTTATCACCGCATCTACTCAAGCTTTCACCAAAATGCTAGGAGTGAAGCAATGTTTCAATTCCCCGTACCATCCTCACTCGAGCGGAATTATAGAAAAATTTAACGGTGATTTAAAGCATATGCTTGCTAAAGTCACGCAAGAGCACCCCAATAACTGGGACATATATTTACCTGCTATTCTCTTTGCTTATCGCGAGGTGCCACATGCTAGTACAGGTTTCTCTCCTTTTGAACTTATCTATGGTGCCAAACCACGTGGCCCATTAAGCATCTATCACCAAATGTTAACGGAATCCACTCCTTTACTCAAACCCATATCATCATACGTATATGTTACATCATTGCGTGAAAGAATCATCAAATCTTGTATAATTGCAAAGGATGCACTAAAATTATCTGGTGCTACATATAGACAATATGCTGACAAAGGTAACAGGACAATAACGTTGGCACCTGGACAGGACGTTCTTCTTCTCCTACCTAGTGACAGACATTTATTGACTGATTCTTGGCAAGGACCATTTAAAGTGACGAGACAGATTTCACCTGTAGACTATGAGATTCAAATAAAAGACAAACACAAAATATTCCACGTCAATATGCTAAGACCATATTACAACAGAGACAACGAACAAGACGACACAACAGCATGTACAGTGATAATAGACCATGAAGATGACGAGGCTAGTGACGAAATTCCAACACCTGCATTAGACACAACAAACTGCTTGAAGGAAATTAAAATCAACCCAAAGTTAACTCAAGCAGAAACAGACAGTTGCAAACAGCTCATACAACAGTACAACACCATTTTCTCCAACAACCCAGGACAAACAGAATTAGTACAACATCACATCACACTCACGTCAAATACACCCATAAAATGCAGACCATACACCATTCCATTGCATTACAAAGAACACTTACATCAAGAGATCATCAGCTTAGAGAAAAACAACATCATTAGACGATCCCAATCAAATTTCTCATCTCCAATGGTCATAGTACGCAAAAAGGACAACACAATAAGACTCTGTGTCGACTATAGGAAATTAAATAAGATAACTCTTTTAGATTTAGAGCCAATGGCAAATTCTGAAGATCTATTGACAGAACTGACAGACGCAAGGTTCTTTACGAAGGTAGACATGACTAAAGGTTACTGGCAAATAGCAGTAGACGAACAGAGCAGACATCTGACAGCTTTTGCCACACCTTGGGGACTGTACGAATGGTGCAAACTTCCATTTGGGCTTGTCAATGCCCCAGCAACATTCGTACGTATGACACGACTTCTACTAGTAGACATACCGAATATTATTTGTTACATAGACGACATTTGTGTTCACACAAAGACGATGACAGACCACATAAAGACGTTAGAACATACATTTGAACGCATTAGACAGTACGGACTGACGGTGAAGCCTGCAAAAGTAGACATAGCCTATCAGGAAATATCCTTCTTGGGGTACAAAATATCTAATGGCTTTGTCACGACAGACGATAACATTGTGTCCAAGATACTAAAACTCTCACTTCTGACTACAAAAAAGCAAGTCAGAAGTTTGTTGGGACTTATAAATTATTATAGGCAGTTCATACCAGATTTTGCTGAACTGACCGAAGTTTTTACTAACCTACTAACAAAAGATCAACCCGAGAAAATTGTAAGCAATGAATGCCTAAAATTTGCATTCCAGAAAGTATTATCTTATTTTTCTGATAATAGCGTATACAATCCCATTCTAAAATTGCCCAATTTACAAATCGATTTGAGATTACGCACAGACGCGAGCTCCGTGGCGATTGGAGCAGTCTTGTTACAAGAGCACAATAACATCCTACATCCTGTGTACTTTGTCTCCCGAAAATTAAAACCGAGAGAACGTGCTTGGTCAACACCACAGTTGGAAGCTCTAGCTCTAGTGGTGGGTATAACTAAATTGTCCAGATTCCTCCTAGGACGTCATTTTATTGTGGAGTCTGACAGTAGTCCATTGAGATTTATCAATTCAGGTGTACCTTCCAACCAAATGATAGCTCGCTGGTCTCTTAAGCTTCAAGATTACAGTTTTGAAGTTCGACACATCGCGGGCAGAACCAACACGATTGCTGATCTTTTGTCCCATTGTCCGACCGACCCAGTAAGCACCAATGTCTGAGTGCAGTGTGTAAAATACACTCAGACCAACACAGCCATGCATCAGTGAAGTTTTTCATGAAAGCTGTGCATGTCTATATGATGTGATAGGGTTTATTCCCAATATATATAGTTTTCTTATTTTATTATTAATGTAGTGATTGTCGTGAATAATTGTGTAGTATGTGGTAGAAAGAGAACTTTATTAATTGTATATATTACGAAACAAGAACAGTACCACATTCGCTCTCAACTTACCGCAAGCGAACTGTCAAATTTATCCGTGGTAGCTGCATTTGGAACTTATCAAATGATATTTTAACTCCGTGTGTGAAAGTGTGACCTGAACATTGACATCTACACCACTTCAGTCAATCGAAATCCAGAAGTTTTTCCAGTGAAACAACCAACACATGAACGATCAGAACATTGCACATTCCGTTTTACTACATCAGACCGGAACAAGTGTGTTCTACAATTTTCAACATCAACTGTTCGTGTGTACTTCCGGATGATTTAGAAATTTAGTTTAAAACTAGCAGACGACAAACAAAAGCTTAAAAAGTTATAACACTTCTAAACTATTTACGATTCAATAATTTCGAATACACGAATTGTGTATTAATATTTTTCATTAAATGTAATCTTAGAATCATGTCTTGATTATTTTATTCATACCACCGACATTTTTTCGCTAGTATGGAAAAACATCAAGCTATGACGCTGAGAAATAGAAGAATTATTGTAAGATATTATATTTCTTAATTTTTGAAGTTATGTCCCTTTCATTTAATTGTTATTACATTATTACACCAAGGGCGTTAATTGAAATGTATACAATGATGTATTGTATATAAATAGCCATGTTGTTGCCAGATTGTTAACACGCCAAGAAGCCATCTACTGGGCATGGTAGAGTGTTACCGACATTGCAGACCGACACAAGAACTCCTGGCCAAATGAGGTCACAGTTTGAGCGTTGAATGCGACTTATATAAAGCCGTATTACGGTCTTGCCAGATGATTTTTGTCTCAAAAAGCATATTATTACTTTTTTTTTAAAGGCTGCGAGGTAGTTGCTTGGGAAGCTGTTACTACCGATCTGACTGGGTCAATAATGCAATTAAGGTAATCAGCCATCGAGAGGATGAAACTTGACGAGTGTTAAGGGTTGAACACCACATGTCTTTAGATACAATGTCCATTTCTTATGTATTTCTATGCCAAGATGTGTGTGTTTTTGTATTTCTACACCAATGTATATAACAGAAGGGTTGACTCTGACAAGGTTAAAATATTAACCCAGTATTGTATATATATATTACATGAAAGATGACATCTTTCATGAAGAAGCCCCGGGGGAGCATGTCAGAGTCTAATGTATTGCCAGCAGAGATGCAGGGACATCGTTACACCCGCCAGGCGAATAGTCCCTAGCGGGGATGCTGTAACATCGTTACGCCCGCCAGGCGAGTATTAGTTACCTGCCTGCGAGGTTGCCGGCTGACGAGACAGCCAGCGGTCAGGCAAGGACAAAGCAGGACGCACGCAGGCCTCGTGAAGCCACTTCAGGTGGGCAGGCGCGTTGCGGGAAATAGCCAGACAGCTCTGGGACTCGGACTCGACTGGACGTATGATGGGAGAAAGGCTTGTGTAGTTCTGTGGCCCGAAAGTCGAGTGCTTGTACATCTTGTGAGACTGATTGTAAGCTGTGGGTTGCCTGTAAGTGTATTGTTATAACTTATGTATTGTGATGATCATCTCTAGATCGTGATCTGTAAATAAATCCATCGAAACTTCTTGTCGTTGAGTCTCAAGTCAAATCACGTTGTATTTGTACTGTCTCACATGTGTTAGGTAAACGAGCCAGGTTTAAGACCCTGACAAGTGTCAATATGGTTATAGCGGGCTGGGGTGTCAACATGGTTATAGTGGGCTGGGGTGTCAACATGGCTATAGTGGGTTGGGGTGTCAACATGGCTATAGCGGGCTGGGGTGTCAACATGGCTATAGTGGGCTGGGGCGTCCATATGGCTATAGTGGGCTGGGGTGTCAACATGGCTATAGTGGGCTGGGGTGTCAATATGGCTATAGTGGGCTGGGTGTCAACATGGCTATAGTGGGCTGGGGTGTCAACATGTTCAACATGGCGATAGTGGGCTGGGGCGTCAACATGGTTATAGTGGGCTGGGGTGTCAACATGGCTATAGTGGGCTGGGGTGTTAATGTGGCTATAGCGGGCTGGGGTGTCAAAGTGGCTTTAGTGGGCTGGGGTGTCAACATGGCTATAGTGAGCTGGGGCGTCAACATGGCTATAGTGGGCTGGGTGTCAACATGGCTATAGTGGGCTGGGGCGTCAACATGGCTATAGTGGGCTGGGGTGTCAACATGGCGAAGTAACAGCTACAAATATGATGTGCCTATATCTGTGAAAATGTATTGCCACCTAGTGCATCCTCTGAGTGCTAATCAATACCAATACATCCTTTAAACATATCTCTATGGCCGGTTGTGAACACAGCAGAAGATGTCTGTAGCAAAGCCAACAAATAATACTTAAAGCATTGCCGGAGACACGTCTGTGGTAACAATATAGCTTCGCAGCAACAAATTAGCCAATTATACACTGTTCACTTCTTCAACCAGTGATTCTCATACTGATCTTATTCTCCGTCCATTTTCCTCTTCTTCCCTGATATTTTTTTTTTCTTTACTCGTCCGCTGTAGGAGGATGATTGTCTAATGAAAAGTGCTGCGATATTTTAGTCTTATTACTGACAAATCCAGTTCTTCTTCTTCTTCTTCCTCTGTCCTCTATAGGAGGTGACAGTTTTCTATCCGTTGTAAAAAGTTGTGATATGTTAGGCTTTCCACTGACATATTCAGCTGCATCCCAGCATTTGCTCTCAGACTTTGCCCACCTGGGCTGCTTCATAGGACCTTCCATTGGCTCGATGTTTTGACCTTGAAAGTGTCCATTTTACCCACACGTTCACACCCTGATAAGCCTATCAACAACAGCTACGTCTTTAGCGGAATACAAGAACAACACAGGCATTCCCCACAATGGAAACAGGCTTCTATTACTGCAGAACGGACACATGATGGTCTTATTCTGGGCTAACCCAACTTTATGCACTTTGTTACTTCTTTTAGAAACCAACTCCTAGCAGTACTACATACATATAATAAACAGCACCATTACGTTATAATATAAACATGTGTACGTCTTAAAAGCACATTCGTGGATTTACAGAAGAATGCTGCAAATTCCTTGGACAACCAAAATGTTCTGAACAAAAACAATTCAGATTGTGAGAATTATAGGGACTCTTTGCCCTGGCCATGCGGGAGTGCAGTGGATTTAACAGGCTGATAGGCTGGCAGGGAATGCACCTCTTGGTGGTAAAATACCCTTTTTTGCGCTCGCTCGCTTTGAATTCAAGCGTAGTCAATACACACTGCTTCTAGTGGTGCTGGACTTAATTGTTGCATGTGGACTAGCTTTCCCTATTAACAGTGTCCCTCGCCATCAGGCCACTCCGACTTCAGGGGTACTTGTAATTAACGCCCCCAAGTCAAGGATAATAGGTCAAGATATTGGTTAAACCGTCCGGTGTAGGGGTTGACCCTTACCTCGACACCAGCACACCGGATGTTTAAGAACATGTGTTCTTATTCACTCGGCCATGCTGACCTAGGAACAGACTGAGAACCAGTATATGGAAAGAATGATACTGCCGGGGATCGGCAGGAGTTCTGCAAGAATATCAAAACTGAGAGGGAAGACCAAGAGAACTTTTAATCAGATAGCAGTGGCTGTCGGTTCTTAGCTCAACTCAACCTGATCCCATCCAACCTGTATGTGCTGTGCTGAATCCTGACCTGGTTACAGTCTAATGCCCATGCAGTGCAGATGTTAAGGTCCAGCACCAAGTTTTTAACAGCCCGCTGGTTTCTGAGCTTAGGGAGGAGAAGAAGAGATTACCAACATAACTCCATGAGATGGCACGTTGGTACTGAATTGGGAGGAAAATCACTACACCAACCAAATATGAAAAAATGCTACTTATCTCAGAGACCCAGGCTGTACTCTGATAGGTAACAACATTTTTTTTACATACTTTCATTTTCTCTTCATTGCTCTCAAGTTTCCATATTTTTATTCTTCTCATCCCATTCTTATGCCTTAATGTAGTCACTGGAGGGTTGTCACTGTGACTATATGTTGTGTTTCATGCATGTATTTGTTCGCTGATGAAGGCTAATCACTGCAACGTCATGTATGTTTCATAATTCTGTTATGTAAAGCTGCATTACTTTGTGTTATTTTACAATTATTCCACAGCTCCATCAAATTTTATTCATATTTTACTATGGTAGGGACACCCTTGGGCAAGGTGGAGTACCCGTTTATCCTCCCGATCAGGGTTACGTGAAGCCATGTGTGCAGGTGGTGGATGAGGTTGAAGAGCAGCTGACAGACAGTTGTTGGTTATGGTTTCCAGCTTCACGGTAGGCAGAGGATCTCTTTTTTTTTTTAGGAAACAATGGCTACGGTCATTGACCAGTATGGTCACTGCTAAGAAGGAAAGCAATGGCAAACTACCTTCTTCACAGATACCAAGAACATTACGTTTTGCGATATTATCGACATTCAGAGCTGATCCACAACTCTGGTGATCAAGTGAGATGGCAAAACATGACCGCCCACGTTTATCGGCATGGCACGTGATGGATGGAGGTTACAGTGCTACTATTCTTTGTGTCCCTTAAAGGCCACAGCAACAACCTGACAATTTAGGCACATGTGACTATTTATTTGATAAAATATATCCGTTAATTTGTCATTGAATCTTGCCACAACACAGCGGTGAGAAGCACAGTTTGGGAACCAGTCTTAAACATACTTGAGTCAAGACGACCAGCGAAGGAAAAAATCAATCTATGGCCACAGGACAGTAGCTTCAAGAGGAATGTTAATACCACAGACAGGGAAACTCTGTAATGAGGATGGCCTGAAGGATGAGGAGAGTACAATGTAAACTTACTGCAGACATCACAATGAAAGATGTTTTTTCAACATTGCAAATGGTAAAGCAAAGGGAGGGGAGAAGGGGTGAGGAGACTGACCAAACTACACAGACAAATAAATGGAGTGGATGGAGGGAGGGAGGAGTGGATGTGTGGGGGTTTGTTAGATGAAAAGCTGAATGGAATCGAAAAGCTGAATCAACTGACAGGTAGACAGACATAAAGATAGATGGATGCATGAATGAATCAGTGGAAGGGTTGGTAGATGGACAGACAGACTTTGTCAGATAATAGATGGATGGACAAAGAGTCAGGCAGACAGAAGGATGGGTAGATAAGTAGACAGACAGAAGGATGGGTAGATAGGTAGACAGACAGAAGGATGGGTAGACAGACAGACAGACATATTGACTGACTGTCAGACACCACACTGGTATTACTGCTGCAAGAATTACACTTGAATGCTTCAAAGTGTATTCAGTGATGGCACCACACATTTCTTGCTCTATATTGCCTGAGTCTTTCATCTCCTGTCTAGTGGTAACAGCTGTAGTAGGAATTTAATGATGGGTGTTAGTTGTATACCACATCCAAGTTTAAATGTCTTATTAAAAACACATAACATGACTAGGAAGCTCCACAAATGGGAAAACACAGATACAAACCACCATTTCCATCAATGAAAAGCAACAGAATAAAAACAGATAAAACAAAAGAATACTTAGCATCTGAAAAGTAGTCCCATGAACACAAAAACTAGGCACAGGGGGGAGGGGGGGAGAACAGATGTGGAACGAGAAAGGGGCGTGGGTAGGAAGTGGAAAAGAACACCACATGAAAAATAGATATATGTTTCTATTTACTTTATAACTAATGTTTTCCCTGGCAGATCATACTTGTATTTACAAGATGCCTCTGTCATGTGGACTTACAAGTAACAACTAAGAAAGAGTACCCACACACAAAAAACCGCTAACTTAACTGGCTGTGGCAGGATCTTACAACAGACTGCTTGTGATGAGGCAAAAAGTAACCGAGCAATGTATGGTAATTTGCTTGGTACATTATGAGTTAAGTGGACAGTAGGATTCACACAAAAGTAATTTAAGGTGAACTATTGTTTACAAAAGTTAAGCTGAATCCAAAACGGATTACTTAATTATTAGCATGCAGTCCTCAAACCATAAGGCCATCTGTATGCACAGTGCGACAGACTTCCACAATGTGGAACACGGTGCGGGGTGGAGGACTGATATAGATCCGCCTTATCTGCCAAACATACCCCGGTAGTGACGGACCTTCACCAACTTACACTATCTTGCCTGTATGTGTGGGCCTTGTAGGCGCGCTGGCTTTACAGGAACAAACAGTGTTTTCGTAGGAAATTAACGCCTACGAACATCTGGAAAACGAACCAGATCTTCCGATAGGAGCCGCGATAACGTAGTGACTCCTTCGAGGTGGAGATTTTTTAAATATTGATTTGGGGTTCCAGGTCGACCGAGCCTAAAATGGAAGCCAGGAATTGTTCTATGAAATGAAAGCTGTCGCATGATATTGAGCAAATCAACTGTCCAGTGCAGATTGGACTATACAAATATGAGGCTAGCACCATCTATCCAATACGTCTCATTTTAATAACTGGAGGACTGCATGTCCACCTGCTGGCAGAACTCGGTGACTGCAACACCCTCACTTGGGTAATTAATTACCCGCAATTTGTATTTTTGTCCTTCTGAGGGAACGCAGACGATTCATAAATGCCCATTGCAGATGTAGACAAATTTCAAGTGAACTAAAGAAGAACCGGCATGGAAATAACACTACTGAGAGTGAGCAGCCAGAGGTGAACACAACCAGGAAAAACAAAAACAGTGACACTGACAGACACATAAATGGGTGCCAGGGCAACACCCAGGGCTACCTGGGACCAAGGTTCGCGGTAACGGAAACTGCTAGGGCAGCAGGGGATAACCTGTAACCCCAGTACGTCCTACACCAGAAAATGTCACCCCATCCTCTTGCCCGGAAAACACGAGGGAATTCCTGGTCTGGTGTGATTAAGTCGGCTGCAAGACAGGGGCTATTACTCTGACCTACTGACCTAACAGTGACCTATGACGAATAACGTTCGTTCTAATATGTTCTTTCCTTCATAAACAGAGCAACAGATACAATATCGAGGGCTTCGTCATAGTCAGATGACAAACGGACGGACGGACAGATAGATATATAGCTATCTGTGCATCTTTGTATCCATTCCTCAACTGCCTATCACGAAACCATCGATACTGTATCGGTTTCTCTGTGTTTGAAAGAAAGAAACACTAGACAGATTTTGCATTGCTAAAGAAAACAAAAGGTGATGATGAATGGAAGTGGCCACCCTCACTTGACAATGACAAAAAACCCTCAGCATGTCACGCCCTTACGGGAAAAATCTGCTAGGGATTTCCTTTAAACTAAAACCCCAAGAGAAAGACAGATGAAGTGACAACACGCCAAGTAACCGGAGTAGGAATGCAATGTGTCGCCCTGCCTACACTGTTGTCATATCTCTGATCTGATCAGGCCTTATCTAAATCAATCACTGTGCAAATATGCGTTGTATGCTCCAGATATATTTTCAGATGAATGGAATGTGGCACAGTAAGGGTTGAATGATGACAGGGAACGTGCTAAAGAATTACATGAATAATCAGACTGGTTGGGTCTGCAACATCAGCTGGGATATTGGGCATGATAAGGCAAGCATGGTCGGGTCTCTTTTTGGAACATGTGTCCAGTGTGGAAAAACAGATAAGTTATCATAGCCTATGGCAAGGGAGTGACTAGTGGCCGGCACATAGTACTCCTAGGAAACGCTAGACAGACAATTAATCATTCAAATAAACTAGCACAAAATTACTGTGGGAGTGGTATTATTGCAGTGGCTAGCAGACTTGCCTGGTGGTCACATATTTGAATCCTAATTGAGACAGGAATATTGTAAACCTGACCAGGCTCCCTGGTTAACCCAGGTTAAAATGTGTTCCTGGAAATGTTCTGGCAAGTGAAGGGGATGGCTGGTGTGACACCAATCACATCACCGACTGGTCTATAAAACTATGGACCTAGCATCAGATATCCAATAACCTTCAGGCATGGAAAAAGTTCCTTTTACCAAACATGTAACACCTTTATATGAATAATCAGCAGCAGATTATCATAATCTTTTTTTTTTAGCCTAGACAAAGATAACTGTAAAATGTGGAGGATTTATTACACCTGGTTCCCCAAACACAGACAAGTAATCATCTCCCCCTGCCTGCTCTGTCACAGACTTATCCACACACTTCTGCTGCCTTTCCTTTCTAAATGGAGCACAGGCCCTCAACCAACTCAAACCAAGCCCTTTGCAGGCTGGTTCTTAATTAGTTGAAGTTTTGCAGCCAAAGTTTTCTACAGGATGAGGTAGCCATTCTCAGCCAACCCTCTTTAGCTGCCTCTTACAACATGCGTGGTAGGTTAGTGTTACTATTCTTTGCCGCCATCATGGGCCCCAGTGTTCCCTCATGGGTGAATCCACAAGCAATGGATTTGAAGTTCAAGGATCTGGTGACCCCCCCCCCCCCCCCCCCCAATGGGTGAATCCACAAGCAATGGACTGGCGAAGTTCAAGAATCACAATTGTTTGAATGCAACAATTAGAGATCTTTACTCCAGGGAGTTAGAATAAAAGAATAAAGAACTCTGACTCCATGCTATCATGACAAATTGGAGATGGTAATGAAGTAGAAATAAAGGACTCTACATGGCATGAGGCCTGATGTGTACATGGTGATAGTTCCATGTTTTTAGATCAACTGGCACTTGATGTGTGATAAAGACATCACCCGCCGGTGATATGGTCAATATCAGGAGGCATGGTGCTTGGTCCACATTCTCTTGACCAAAACCACCTAAATTAGTGAGTCAATATTACGCCAGCTACCTTACCTTCCAAAAAATTTTCTGAAGTCTATTTTATGAAGTGCAGTCAGTCCAAGAGCAATGTAGTCATGAAAATAATTAGGCTCTTTGAGGATTTTAACTCAGGACTATCAATACACTCGCCACAGTGCTACCATGGCTTCCAAAGAAGTTAAAAACAAACTAGAGCTTATAACCTTCTTGAAGCTCAGAGCTATATGGCAAATATCTGGACTCAGGTCCAAGGTGGTAAGATATATAAAAAATAATAAAATGTACGGTTGTGCAAACTTATAATTATGTGAAGAATTTATATTATCTTCGCTTGGTGTCCAATTCTTCATGTGAGGACTTAGCAAACAACTGCTGTATATGTTCTGCAGGTTTGTCATCTGTACAGCACACTAAGAAAAATATTCTGCTCCACAGAATAAGTATTAAATTCCAAGCCATATAGAGCTAAAGAGGAGCTCGTAAAAGCGATGAAGTTCATAAAGAGTACTTGCATGATCATGTAATCATCAAAATCAAATCACAAGAAAACAAAAAAAAAGACTTGACCAGACAGTCACTTGGTACCTATTTAATCAGGTCATGTAAACCTGAATGTAGTGTTGGTTGGGCAACAGCACTGCCACTACTAGGAACAGAGTACCAGACTGCTGTCTGTGTCTGGTACAACTGCTGTCTGTGTCTGGTACAACTGCTGTCTGTGTTTGGTACAACTGCTGTCTGTGTTTGGTACAACTGCTGTCTGTGTTTGGTACAACTGCTGTCTATGTTTGGTACAACTGCTGTCTATGTTTGGTACAACTGCTGTCTGTGTTTGGTACAACTGCTGTCTGTGTTTGGTACAATTGCTGTCTGTGTTTGGTACAACTGCTGTCTGTGTTTGGTACAACTGCTGTCTGTGTTTGGTGTAGCCAGTGTTCTTCCTCTTCTTCTTCGCTCATCCGGAATGTTGTTTTAGACGTAATTGTGTTGTGCCTGTTTACAGTAGAGCTGCTATATTTGCACCTTTCGGCCGACACATCCGCTTCTTCAGACATTTGTTGACCAGGTTACCTTCCCGGTGCTTTGGGTAGCCAGTGTTCTAACCAGGGACTGAGTATAAGAGTTATGTCTGTGTTTGGTAGCCAGTGTTCTAACCAGGGACTGAGTATAAGAGTTATATCTGTGTTTGGTAGCCAGTGTTATAAGCAGAGGCTGAGTATAAGAGTTATGTCTATGTTTGGTAGCCAGTGCTATAAGCAGGGACTGAGTATAAGAGTTATGTCTATGTTTTGTAGCCATTGTTCTAGCCAGGGACTGAGTATAAGAGTTATGTCTGTGTTTGGTAGCCAGTGTTCTAACCAGGGACTGAGTATAAGAGTTATGTCTATGTTTGGTAGCCAGTGCTATAAGCAGGGACTGAGTATAAGAGTTATGTCTGTGTTTGGTAGCCAGTGTTCTAACCAGGGACTGAGTATAAGAGTTATGTCTGTGTTTGGTAGCCAGTGTTCTAACCAGGGACTGAGTATAAGAGTTATGTCTATGTTTGGTAGCCAATGTTCTAACCAGGGACTGAGTATAAGAGTTATGTCTATGTTTGGTAGCCAGTGTTCTAACCAGGGACTGAGTATAAGAGTTATATCTGTGTTTGGTAGCCAGTGCTATAAGCAGAGGCTGAGTATAAGAGTTATGTCTATGTTTGGTAGCCAGTGCTATAAGCAGGGACTGAGTATAAGAGTTATGTCTATGTTTGGTAGCCAGTGCTATAAGCAGGGACTAAGTATAAGAGTTATGTCTATGTTTGGTAGCCAGTGTTCTAACCATGGACTGAGTATAAGAGTTATGTCTGTGTTTGGTAGCCAGTGCTATAAGCAGGGACTAAGTATAAGAGTTATATCTGTGTTTGGTAGCCAGTGCTATAAGCAGGGACTAAGTATAAGAGTTATATCTGTGTTTGGTAGCCAGTGTTCTAACCAGGGACTAAGTATAAGAGTTATATCTGTGTTTGGTAGCCAGTGCTATAAGCAGGGACTAAGTATAAGAGTTATATCTGTGTTTGGTAGCCAGTGCTATAAGCAGGGACTAAGTATAAGAGTTATATCTGTGTTTGGTAGCCAGTGCTATAAGCAGGGACTAAGTATAAGAGTTATATCTGTGTTTGGTAGCCAGTGCTATAAGCAGGGACTAAGTATAAGAGTTATATCTGTGTTTGGTAGCCAGTGTTCTAACCAGGGACTGAGTATAAGAGTTATATCTGTGTTTGGTAGCCAGTGCTATAAGCAGGGACTAAGTATAAGAGTTATATCTGTGTTTGGTAGCCAGTGTTCTAACCAGGGACTGAGTATAAGAGTTATGTCTGTGTTTGGTAGCTAGTGTTCTAACCAGGGACTGAGTATAAGAGTTATATCTGTGTTTGGTAGCCATTGTTCTAACCAGGGACTGAGTATAAGAGTTATGTCTGTGTTTGGTAGCCAGTGTTCTAACCAGGGACTGAGTATAAGAGTTATGTCTGTGTTTGGTAGCCAGTGTTCTAACCAGGGACTGAGTATAAGAGTTATGTCTGTGTTTGGTAGCCAGTGCTGTAAGCAGGGACTGAGTATCAGAATTCTGTCTATGTTTGGTAGCCAGTGTTCTAACCAGGGACTGAGTATAAGAGTTATGTCTGTGTTTGGTAGCCAGTGCTGTAAGCAGGGACTGAGTATCAGAATTCTGTCTATGTTTGGTAGCCAGTGTTCTAAACAGGGACTGAGTATAAGAGTTATGTCTGTGTTTGGTAGCCATTGTTCTAACCAGGGACTGAGTATAAGAGTTATGTCTGTGTTTGGTAGCCAGTGTTCTAACCAGGGACTGAGTATAAGAGTTATGTCTGTGTTTGGTAGCCAGCATTCTAAGTATCAGAATTATGTCTGTGTTTGGTAGCCAGCATTCTCAGCAAGCAATGAGTATCAGAATGCTATCTATGTTTGGTTGTGTTCTAACCAGGACTGAGAATGAGACTGCTGTCTTTGTTCAGCAGCCAGTCTTCTAACAGGGAATAGTGAGTATCTGACAGCTGTCCATATTGTGAAGTCAGTGTTCTAAGCACTAAAAGAAAGAGACAGGCAGAAGGAGAATGAGAAATATGAATGAGTCAGTCATAGAACACTTGCAATTAACATTCCATTTTATCTCATTGGCTATGACATCTAGCTAGCCAGCCAGAATGTACAACTATGATATTCAACCTACAGTTGGGTTCCTAGTATGACACATCCAAATAGAAGTTACACATGCTGAAATACTTTATGTAATGGAGTTACAGGTTTGGATAGCGGGGAATAATAATATCCCTACTATTTTCATACCCAGAGTACTTAAAAGTTAAGATATTTTTTTAAATTTAATGTATCTAGGGACAATATGCAGGTTCCTCTGGCGAAGGGGTTAAGGACACTGTTCGTAATCCAGTACACCCACGTACAAAACATGGCTGCGTGAGATTTAGCAGCGGATCGCGTCACGTTGGTTTCTTGTGGAAAGGTATGTGAGCAGGTCGTCCAGAAAGCAATGGCAAACTACTGAACACAAAACTTGCCAAGACATCAACATGCAGCTGAAAAATAAGGTGTTGAATGCAATGTCCAAAAACAAGAGGGACAATATACTTTTCAAAACTGTGTTCACAAGACTGCAGAATTTATAGAGAAAACCAATACAAAATGCTCCTCACTGTCCCATGTGAAACATGGAATAGACAGTAGCCCCGACAAACTAACAGGAAGCACAGGCATACACGCATTAAGGCCGTTGCCAGAATGCCAACACAATAGTATACCACGAAAATTACACATCATCGTCGATGGAAGCGGCAGTCACTAGAAAAACAAGAGTTTCAAACACATTATGCATACGGCAAAGCCATCTAGTTCTGCGACTGGCCGTCCGCCATTTTTCTGAACATGCAATTCTCAATACAAACCATAGCGAATAGGTGAAAAAGCCTTCCACACAAATTCTACAGCTCAGTTTTGCTGCATGCACTTAATTCAGTAGCTGGGGAACAGAACCATGTACTAACAGTCTAACATAAGGAAAATGTGTAAGCAAGCCTTAGCTGGAAGCAAAAACTCCAGTTGCCTAAAAAGCTAAACAGCCTTTATGCCAAATTGGACCAGAATATGGTGGTTTAGTCATCTGATGAGTACTGAGCTTGCAAAGCTACTCTGTGCACCTACAACTATAGAAGAATGAATTACAGTGCGCTAGGAAGGAAGGAGCACACAGATCAACATTTTACAGGCTAACATAACACAGCATAACACCCAGCTCTAGGATATAATAAATGTAGCTCCCCACAAAACTCCATGGCAAGGTCTGAAGCAGCACACATAACAAAACAGTTCTACTAGAACATCAGTGGATAGAAAAGACCAGACAAGAATGAAAAGCAGTACTGTAATATCAGCACAGAGTGAAACAATTCAAAATCAAGGCTACTTGTAAACAACAAGCCGACCTGATTTTCATGACATGACTGAACCAAAGACCAATGACAAGATTAATTACCTTAACAGAAAACACCAGTCTAATTGTCCAGTTTCAAATGAGGCATGCAAGAGTAGCCATTTAAATCACTTCTAATCACAAACATGCACCTCTGTACAGACATTGAACTTATTCTTATGAAGCCATAGACCACCTTCTCTTCAAGTGCCCTGCACATCTATCCACATCTAACAGTTACTAACTCAGTAACATAGGCAATAACAACAACAGACACAATAACATAATTGCTGTTAACTAATAACCTTACCCACAGCCGTGATTTGCAGACAGAAAATTAAAATTGTAGGGGTGAGCAGGTAATCAAATTAGCCAAATATGCCACAGCAGTAGACAGATTCAGTCATACAACATGCTGGAGTTTGAAGATCCCATGATCCTCCTCACTCATGGCTATCATGAAACAGTAATCCAGCACCAGTTGACAGTGTCAGCAGCAATCATCTGAAACAGGAACACATTACAATACAACATTACAGTGGACATTCAAGTTAACATCTGATTAACTGTAAACAGGGAAACATTACAATATAACATTACAGTGGACATCCAAATTAACATCTGATTAACTGTAAACAGGGAAACATTACAATATAACATTACAGTGGACAATCAAGTTAACATTAGATAAACTGGAAACATGAACACATTACAATACAACATTACAGTGGACATTCAAATTAACATCTGATAAACTGGAAACAGGAAAATATTATAATATAACATTACAGTGGACATTCAAGTTAACATCTGATAAACTGTCAACAGGAAAACATTACAATATAACATTACAGTGGACATTCAAGTTAACATCAGATAAAGTGGAAACAGAAAAACTTTACAATATAACATTACAGTGGACATTCAAGTTAACATCAGATAAAGTGGAAACAGAAAAACTTTACAATATAACATTACAGTGGACATTCAAGTTAACATCAGATAAAGTGGAAACAGAAAAACTTTACAATATAACATTACAGCGGACATTCAAGTTAACATCAGATAAACTGGAAACAGTCCATATTTCCCATGTCTGAATGAGGGTTGATGTTGGTAGTGTCATGACGATGGCCTTAACTTCCCCAAGACATATCTAGCACACATGCTATGAATCTGCATAGACTATAGTGTTGACTGGCTTGGTTTACAAAAGCTCACTTTTAGTGTCTTTAACGGAAGGAGCCGAAGTAACACAATGGCTGGCACACTTACATGCCAAGCAGGAGTTCATGTGTTTTAATTCCCATCACAGGAGATTTTAAAACACTGACCTAGGCTCCCAGATCAACCCAGTCTCGATTAATACCAGGAGATGTTCTGGGAAGTGAAGGTGACTGGTGTAATATTGACCCACAGAGTAAAGGTGACTGGTGTAATATTGACCCCATCACCCACAGAGTAAAGGTGACTGGTGTAATATTGACCCTATCACCCATAGAGTAAAGGTGACTGATGTAATATTGACCTCACCACCCAGAGAGTAAAGGAGACTTGTGTAATATTGACCTCATCACCCAAAGAGTAAAGGACTTGTGTAATATTGACCTCATCACCCAGAGAGTAAAGGTGATGGTGTAATATTGACCTCACCCATAGAGTAAAGGTGACTGGTGTAATACTGACCTCATCACCCATAGAGTAAAGGTGACTGGTGTAATATTGACCCCATCACCCAGAGAGTAAAGGAGACGTGTAATATTGACCTCACCACCCAGAGAGTAAAGTTGACGTTTAATATTGACCTCATCATCCATGTAGTAAAGGTGACTGGTGTAAAATTGACCTCATCACCCATAGAGTATAGGTGATTGGTGTAATATTGACCTCATCACCCACAGAGTATAGGTGACTGGTGTAACATTGACCTCATCACCTATAGAGTAAAGGTGGCTAGTGTAACACTGACCTCATCACCTATAGAGTAAAGGTTACTGGTGTAATATTGACCTAATCACTTAGAGTAAAGGTGACTGATGTAATATTGACCTCATCACCCATAGAGTAAAAGTTACTGGTGTAATATTGACCTCATCACCATAGAGTAGAGGTTACTGGTGTAATATTGACCTCATCATCCATAGAGTAGAGGTAACTGGTGTAATATTGACCTCATCACCCACAGAGCAGAGGTGACTGGTGTAATATTGACCTCATCACCCATAGAGTAGAGGTGACTGGTGTAATACTGACCTCATCACCCATAGAGTAAAGGTGACTGGTGTAATATTGACCTCATCACCCATAGAGTAAAGGTGACTGGTGTAATATTGACCTCATCACCCATAGAGTAAAGTTGGCTGGTGTAATATTGACCTAATCACTCAGACTAAAGGTGACTGGTGTAATATTGACCTCATCACCATAGAGTAAAGGTGACTGGTGTAATATTGACCTCTCACCTAAAGAGTAAAGGTGGTGTAATATTGACCTAATCACTCAGACTAAAGGTGACTGGTGTAATATTGACCTCATCACCATAGAGTAAAGGTGACTTGTGTAATATTGACCTCATCACTCATAGAGTAAAGGTGACTGGTGTAATACCGACCTCATCACCCAGAGTAAAGATGACTGGTGTAATACTGACCTCATCACCCATAGAGTAAAGATGACTGGTGTAATATTGACCTCATCACTCATAGAGTAAAGGTGACTGGTGTAATACTGACCTCATCACCCAGAGTAAAGATGACAGGTGTAATATTGACCTCATCACCCATAGAGTAAAGGTGACTGGTGTAATATTGACCTCATCACCCACAGAGCATCAAATAAATGGGGCTAGCACCATCTGACCAATATGCCTCAAATCATGTTTTAAAAAGTCCTGTACTTGTTTACTTTAATTGTACCAGATCAGCTTGAGTTAAATATAGACATAATACCTCACTTCGTCCCCTACCACAATGTTCATAAACCAGAATACTAACTACTCAAGACCCTAGCTCAATGCTGATCAGCCAGAACAGAAAAAAAAAAGACTGCAAGACTGGTACTAAGTACATTCATGTTGACTAGTGGAAATGCCCAAGAGCAAAGCAGGAAGAATACACACCACAGATATGACATAAACATATTCATTAGGCAGGAGAGTAATTGGAAAGCTTGGATAATCATTAAATTTTGTTATGACTGCAACACCAATCAACATGGAATAAATAAACAAGGTTTGACAATTTATGTAAAGCATGAGCACCATCATCGATGGATACAAGTACATTCAAATCAGCAATGGTGTTGAGATACAGGACACAGATATATCTATAAATCCAGATTGGAGGATTGACAATGTGTAACCACATGTGGACCATCGTTCTGATAAAAGAAAGTGGGAAATCATGTTAGTGATGGCTTATTCTGAGGGGACATTTATATCTGGAGGCTTCAACATTCGATCAAAAGAGTGGGGAAATCTGACAGGCATTTGCATTTAGCCAAGCATTGTTCAATATCAGCTTCACTGTTTTGAAAGATGACTGTGCTACTAGATTAGTTATTTAGTTGCGGTTCTAAATTCATGGCAACAGATCGTCCCCATTATGCTCCATTCCTGTGCCAGTGAATATCACACAAAATGCACACTAACCAATGTGAAAAGTGGAACAGACAGGAGTCTCGGCAAGCCAACAGCCTGCACAGGTACACTGTGCAAAATACCACCGCCAGAATGCCAACACAAAAGTCCTCCACGAAAAATACAGTTCATCGTCAATGGAATCGGCAGTCACCAGAAAGACTTCACTGACCAGGGTTTTATTCCACATGGCTCGGCCTCTTTCCGCAGGGTGACCCGCCGAAAGTGCCGCACAGAGCACGAACTTCATAGTTCCAGCGATGACACCCTGGAGTCTCCTGAAAAATGCACTCGTGAACTAAAAGGCAAACCAGTCAATTCAGCGACAGCTGGCAGCCACTGTTTCGAACATGTAGTTCACTGTACAAACAGCAGCGGACAGATGTAAAAGCATTCCACATGAAATTCACAGCTCACAGTGTTGCGTCGCGCACTTACTCAGTAGCAGGGTAACGGAACCATGTACTACCAGTCCAACATGAGGAAAATGCAAATGCAAACCGTAGCCACAAGCATTACCACTCCAGAGGCCTTAACGGTTCAATGCCTACCCGCCATGTTGGGGATCGGAAGTCTGTGCTACTAGATTAGTAACTAGATCAGGGAACTTGGAATAATTGACTTTTGATTTTGAGTCCCTTCAACAAGCTAGAATGTTCTGGGAGCACAGAAGAGTGGTCATTTGCTATTCATAGTCCAAAAGAGGCAAAACTGTCAGACAAGTGTTACCACAACCAAAGCTTTATGGAAACGGTAAACAGAAATACTTGGGGATAGCTGCTGCAACGTAGCAGTGAGTGTGCATGGAAATGCCCAATGTGCAGTGACATCGTTTGACGTAGCATAACATATCATGTCAGACAAGTTTAATCCAGATAGATACACCTTCATATATCACGCAGATAATCAGCTGAACCGTTGTTTACCCTGGGCCAAAAGGCCTGACAGAAGACATGCAGAACTGCTTCTGCCCAACCACTTTGGTGGAATAAGGAGTTAAAACGGCTGGATGTCAATGGAGTGGCAGAAATTATGAAACATCCAACAAAATGATAAGATGGAATATATGCATCAAGAAAAGCAAACGAACAGCAGTAACATATTCAAGATGTAGGCTCGAGAAGAGAAGGAAAACACATGAGAAAACTTTGTGATGTGTGTCTTTATAGAAATTCACTGGCACAGGAACGGAGCATAATGGGGACGACCCATTGCTGTGATGTTTGAACCGCGACTGAACTGAACTGTCTTTATAGAAAACCTTACAGAAATTCTGGCATCTACATTGAGAGATAATCTGAAAGCTTGCAAGTCATGAAATATACATATCGAAGACTCAGCAGGCAATATGCCAATGACTGACAAATGAGAAAGGATTAAAAAAAATGAAAAAATTCCTTGGCTCCATAATTAACAATGGAGGCTGTCCAAGAGAAGGCAAAAGGACCCCGACCATAACAATGCAAAGAATAAACTCTATTAAGAGTTTATGGCACAAGAATAGCAAACAAAAGTAACAATTCTGAAAACATGCTAGTGAGTGCACTGGATGTATTTTTGTGTGAGGGTTAGCATTCCCTATTATCAGCATTCCCCACCATCAGGTGAACCCACTCAAGCTTCAGAGATGCTTTAATCTACTTCCCCAGGTCAAGAGTCAAGGACTAAAAGTCAACACTTAAGTCCAACCATGAGTATAAAGACTGGGCTTTGTGTGAAATGTTACTTGTTAATATTAGTGTAATAAAAAATGATTTTCTATTTTTCTTACTTAAAGTCAATATCAATCAAATTTAAACATGGTGATTCTGTATTAATTTGTGCTCTGTTTGCAACAACATTACCACTTTATCAAGAAACTAAACACTTGATTATTAATTAAGGTGACTAAGTTAGCACCATTCAGTTTACTTTCCCTCCAGTTGACTAAATTCCAAAACACTTAGTGGTTGTTTCTCAAGCGTTAACTCTTTCTGTCCCAAGAAACATGAGATGTGTCAGCTGCTCTTCCCCGTGAATCCCAAACATAACATAATAAGTTGTCTGTCTTATTATTAAGTTGGGTCAAAGTATACTTACACTAAACTTTAGTGACTAAAGAAACCTGGCTTTCTTGATGTCTTAGTATGTGTCAGTTTTCTACAAGGTGTACTTATGTATCCTATTTTAAGAGTAATCTATTTGTAATCTTTCACAGCAGTTATCCCATGCTCTTTGAGCATCTGCTAAAGAATATTTTCTGGAGCTGAAAGCTTATCAGTTATGCATTCCTAACCCATTATATCATTACAGTTATATAGTTATAATTATTTTCTGCCCTACTCCAGTAGTTTCTGCGACTCATTAAAGCTATTAAATATTATAAGGGAGGCTTTATTTGCAGCGTGCTGTGAATAATACTGAGCGTTATTCACAGCCGCGAGATTTAAGTGTGGCTCCCATTGAAAATTTAAATCATTTTTTATATATATTTTATATATTTAGTTCTGTATGCAGTTCCTAACCCTAACCCTAGCCCAAAACTTAAAAATAACGCTCCTTTTTCTATCGCCATTTTTGACGGTCACATGACCAGCTGCGACTGTGAATAACACTAAGCTATGGGAGGCGTTATATGCAGCGCACTCGAATAATCACTTTGATATTATAAACAGAAACTTCTTTGGACTGTCCATGAAAAGCTCACTTACATTATGTTATTTGTATTTTTAAAAGGATAAATAAGGAAAGCTTTGACGACATCACACTAAAATAAAGAACTAGCATAAAAAAGTAAAAACCTAATCCTAATCGTTGTAAGAACTCCGACGTGGAGCAAACATGGCAGGGGGCTTCAGATCATCAGAAGGCACCCCCTTCCCCAAGCATTTCGGACCATCAATTTCTTAATCTCTGGGGTCGGTTCCGCCCGGGTCATGACTCTGGCTGTCTGTCCCCTGCCGTGGAGATGTTGTTCGGTCATATTAGTTATCCCTGATGTTAACTGTTAACCTTGTCCCTTTGCTGTTACCTTGTCCATTGCTCCCTTAGGGTGGAAATGACATCTAAAAATATTATTATATATTTCTAGCTCAAAAGAGAACACTACTACCTGATTAAAGACTATGTTCAAACCAAAATCCTCTAAGATTTTACTCATATGGATTTACAGTATATCACAAATGTATCAACAGTCTCTAGTCTATGCGGGAATAAAGACAGAACGCTGGGTGTCAAAACTCATCAATATTAATTATTAATATTAATGTTATACTCAATTGCATCTCACTAAAGTAAATACAGAACACAGGTTTCATCTGATCTACTAATCACAAATCAACAGAAAGTCTTATTATTAATAAATCTTAACCTCCCGCCTCTCGCCATTGTACGGTGAACAAAACCTCAAAAACATTATCATTAACTTTAAAAGATAAAGTTTAAGAAGTTGCAACGTTGGTTAGGCCCTCGCAGTAGTTGAGTAGTCCAGTCAGTTCAATTGAGAGAGAGAGAGAGATCTGCCGTACCGTACTGTACAAATCAAAAACATCTTACTTCACTTTCGACACGGTTCAACCGTATTTTGGTATGGTAAGCTTAACAAAACTCACGTCCAATGAATTAAACAAGTGACTGAGACATTTATATAGCTAAAAATCACCAGATATCCGCTGAGCATGATTTATAAAATTGTCGTTGCCAAATTTTCCCTAGTAAAATCTCATTTCCGTACAATACACCAACAGTTCGCCATCATGGGCGGGTAGAGTTTACGTCCCATTACAATGAATTCATACGCGATATAATATTCAATATAAACATTTAGTACTGTCAGATAGTGTTTTAATGTGCAAATAGTAACATGTTTAGTTGCTAAATATTAATGCAACTGTCAAAAGTTTCAATTTAGGTAGATTTACTTATGGGATTATATTTTGTTAAAACCGGAAGTTATGAGAACTGTTTGTAGGATGAGTAATGTAAGGAAAAGTAGTAGTGGTGATACTAATAATTACTATTAGTAAAATAATAATACTTTGTATGTGTTCTCTTAGTATAATACTAAGAATCCCATGAACGATTCATCATCACTATCACGCGCCCTTGCAACTGGCGCAGGCGTTCATGTCTCTCCACAGATCTCGATCCTTAGATTAAGGTTCTGTACCAACATTGTGTTGCAACGGTGTCTTATCACCGATGCTTTTTGGAATAGCTATCGACTGGGTCATGCGCAAATGCACAAACAACACAAATATGGGTATCCATTGGGTTGACAAAATTCTAGAAGACCTGGACTTTGCCGACGACATAGTGCTTTTGAGTTCAACACACCCGGATGCCCAAGAGAAAATAAACCACCTCCAAAATGTTTCAGGACAAATTGGTCTCCAAATTAACACCACAAAAACAAAGACTATTGATCTTACCAACAGTTCAGATGACACCAAATTGAACAGCTACGTTCTTGAAAAAGTCAACAGTTTTACATACCTAGGAAGCAAAATGACATCTACAGGCGACTCAACACCAGAAATATCATCTAGAATCGCACTGGCATCTAGTGCCTTCAATAAACTGTCAAACATCTGGAAGTCAAAGACACTCAGCAAACACACAAAACTTAAAATCTTCAACTCCTGTGTGATTCCAGTGTTAACGTATGGATGTGAAAGTTGGAAATCAACGGTAGCTTTAGATAAAAAATTAGACAATTTTGAGAACAAATGTCTTAGAAGACTTCTAAACATCCACTGGACAGACTTCAGAACCAATTCGCAAATAAGACAAGAGACTAAGCAAGATACAGTATCCAATTTCATAAGAAGACGCCGTTGGAACTACATCGGCCATGTACTCAGAATGGACAAGTCAAGACTCCCCTATCAAGCCCTCATATGGTCACCAGTAGGGAAAAGAAAACGGGGAAGACCAAGAGAGACCCTGCGTAGAACCATCATTAGAGAAGGCTCATTCAATGGCCAAGTAAATATCCAAGATCTACAACAGGTAGCAGCGAACCGCCAAGCATGGAGAGACAGGACTTCTGCCCTATGCGCCGCCTTAGGCTCAAGAGGAAAGACTAACTAACTAACCAACATTGATGATATCCCTCCACGCCATCGTCTTAAGCCACCGAGCATCATTTCTTTCGATTTGCACCCGCGACTTTTCTCACTGATCTTTTCAGTTGTCAGGATGTTTTCCAAAACATCTCATCACATGATAAAAGTATGTTCCCATACAGCAAAACTGGTTCTATATAACATTTCAGAACTCTCTTACATTCAGTAAGAGTGACCAGTGCAGGATTTACGTATAAGCTTCACAAGCTAAAGCTTGGGGCCCCCAAGAAAGTGGGGGGCCCTAAAAAATATTGTCCGAGTGAGCAATTTGTCACTGACATAGAATATCTGGACTTATAAAGGGCCCCATATTTCAAATAGCTTAGGGCCATATCAAGTCTAAATCCGGCCCTGAGAGTGACTTACAGAATACGATACTTTTTATTTTCTGAAATGCAGCTTTTGTTTGACCTTTCTGCTCTTATCGGCTCCATGGCGAAGGTTTTATGGACGCAGTTCGTAATCAAGCATACCCGCGTTCGAAACACAGCTGTTGGTTTTTTATGAAATGGTGTGGGTGCCGGTCGTTCATAACTCCATGGCAAACTACTGAACGTAAACGTGCCTAGGAATCACAAACAGCCAACAATTTCTGGGGTTAACTGTTACGTCCTGTAAAGGACATGCAACTAATATTCTGCTTTCACTCTCCGTCATGCAGCTTCCATTTGGAGTTATACTTGCTCCTAGGTATTTAAATGTACCAACTCTCGTAAGCATTTTCCCTGTTATTGCTATATCACGAATTGGTATGAAAAACTAAACGCTTTTTTTTTTTTTTTTTTTGGTCCCTGAGCAGTTTCCTGCTATGGTTCTTGTTAAACGATAACGCCTTCCATTTTATAGTCTAATAAAGAGGAATAGGTGATCAATCTTATCGGCTCCATGGCCGAGGGGTTAGCAGCTTTCTCCGCTAACCCCGAATACTCTCGTCACGTGACGCGACGAGAATTAGCAGTGGTTCGAATCGCAAAAGTGACTTATGAGAGTATGGAGCCGGTCGCTCAGAAAGTCGTGGCGTGCTGATGAGCGTAATCTAGCCTAGGAATCAACATACAGCTGAAAGATGCTGGTGTTGACCGCAATATCCTGAAACAGGATGGAAACGCGGAGAAAAAAAAAAAAAGGTGATCAATCTTTCCACCACTTTGGCAAGCGATGATCCCTGACGCCGAATTCGCGTCCGACCGTGCTCATGACAATACCAGTGCAGTTGACTGTAAACTTGGCTAGGGCAGGCAGCACTGCGATAGGTCAATTCACTGTCAGCTTGGCTGGGCAGGGAGAACTGCGAGAGGCCAATTCACTGTCCACTTGGCTAGGGCAGGCAGCATTGCGAGGGGCCAATTCACTGTCCACTTGGCTAGGGCAGGCAGCATTGCGAGAGGCCAATTCACTGTCCACTTGGCTAGGGCAGGCAGCATTGCGAGGGGCCAATTCACTGTCCACTTGGCTAGGGCAGGCAGCATTGCGAGGGGCCAATTCACTGTCCACTTGGCTAGGGCAGGCAGCATTGCGAGGGGCCAATTCACTGTCAGCTTGGCTAAGGCAGGCAGCATTGCGAGGGGCCAATTCACTGTCCACTTGGCTAGGGCAGGCAGCATTGCGAGAGGCCAATTCACTGTCCACTTGGCTAGGGCAGGCAGCATTGCGAGGGGCCAATTCACTGTCCACTTGGCTAGGGCAGGCAGCATTGCGAGGGGCCAATTCACTGTCCACTTGGCTAGGGCAGGCAGCATTGCGAGGGGCCAATTCACTGTCAGCTTGGCTAAGGCAGGCAGCATTGCGAGAGGCCAATTCACTGTCCACTTGGCTAGGGCAGGCAGCATTGCGAGAGGCCAATTCACTGTCCACTTGGCTAGGGCAGGCAGCATTGCGAGGGGCCAATTCACTGTCCACTTGGCTAGGGCAGGCAGCATTGCGAGGGGCCAATTCACTGTCCACTTGGCTAGGGCAGGCAGCATTGCGAGGGGCCAATTCACTGTCAGCTTGGCTAAGGCAGGCAGCATTGCGAGGGGCCAATTCACTGTCCACTTGGCTAGGGCAGGCAGCATTGCGAGAGGCCAATTCACTGTCCACTTGGCTAGGGCAGGCAGCATTGCGAGAGGCCAATTCACTGTCCACTTGGCTAGGGCAGGCAGCATTGCGAGGGGCCAATTCACTGTCAGCTTGGCTAAGGCAGGCAGCATTGCGAGAGGCCAATTCACTGTCCACTTGGCTAGGGCAGGCAGCATTGCGAGAGGCCAATTCACTGTCCACTTGGCTAGGGCAGGCAGCATTGCGAGGGGCCAATTCACGATGACAGATGATTACCCAGAAGGCATATCTTTTTTTTTTTTTTAAAGAATAACAAGGCAAGAGGATTGACTTAATAGCACCGGGTGTTTATCCGATATAGTAGGACCGCTTTCCGCAGCGCTGGTCTGCCGGCGCCGTCAAATCACCCCTCCACCCCCCCCCCCCCCACCAAATCAGAGTTACATGAAACCATTGAAGCAGGTGGTGGATGGAGTGTGAGAGCAGCCGATAGATTATTGTCGGTTATGGCAGGGGCGTCACTAGGGGGGTGCGGGCCGCACCGGGTGACACCATCAAGGGGTGACACCAAAATAAAAAAATTGCAAATTTGACAAAGCAAAATAACAAAAATTTAACTTTGTCCGAGTTTGTCGAAGTTCTTTATTTATGTTTTACCTGAAGTATTGAAGTTATATTGTTCAATTTGTGTTCTTTCTTATGTCCTTATTAACTTTTTGACTTATTTTACAAACATTACTATATGCGATTATATATGCTACAGGAACACTCGGAAGAAGACCATGGTGAAAGTCTAGAGGGGTGACACCAAGAGTTTACCGCACTGGGTGACACCAACCCCAGTGACGCCACTGGGTTATGGTCTGCACTCTGCGGCGAAAGGTAGATTATCTCATCGGTACAGACAATGGCTATGGCCACCGACTAGTACAGCTGCCAAATTGTGATTGACCAACATAATAATAATAATAATAATAATAATAATAATAATAATAATAATAATAATAATAATAATAATAATCCTCTGCAGCTCGCTGTCAAGGTAAAACCAAATGAGCAAAATACGGAAGCAACGTCCAACGAACATCGACGACTAGAAGCCGGCTGACATGTCTGGTACTTCAATATTTATTTCCGTCGAACAGCTTGTGATAATATCAATCAATCACTCAATCAATCAATCAATCAATCAATAATAATAATAATAATAATAATAATAATAATAATAATTAAATATTTATTTTTCAAAAATATTTAAATTTCAAATCCCGAAACAACCACATTATCAATAATAATAATAATAATAATAATAATAATAATAATAATAATAATAATAATGGTGGTGGGGTGGTACCGTTCCCGTAATGCCGGAAGGGCCGGTATCTTAGAAATAAGCATAATCACACCGCTGAACATGTAAGTTCAAATCCCAAGACAATGCCTCACCGCCTAGTGTTGGTTACAATGCCTCCTGTCAGTTGACCGCTCTGTCACCTTGGCAATTCTCGCCGAGTCCTGGTTCACACACTCATGGCCAGCTGTTTGTCCTGACTGAAAGGAGTAATGCCTTAATGGTCTAGCTCTTCTACCAAGTGTTTCTCAGCTACCACTGCCATCTCCTGAAGGATTGTTGACAATATCTTCTCCTTGATAGTTTCATGCCGCCTTCTGTGCTTCCAGCCCAAGTTCAACTCCTTGGTTGCTAAAGCTATTACGCTGTGACGTTTTCTACCTTCTCACGTCACTTGGCGACTTTTCCTATCTATTGCTGCGAGATTACTCTATAGATTCTTTCTCCATTATAATTCTATCACTTCTTCTGACGTGCTATATGGCAACATCCACTGCCCAGAGGAAAAGCAACGGCAAACTACGTACTGCAAAACTTGCAAAAGAAACCTAACAACCTTGAAAGAAAACATTAAAAAGAGATCTGGTGGTGAGAGCCACAGACCACGCAGATCAGATAACACTGGGGAAGACTGTGATGTAGGGGTCATTACTAGTAATCGTGATGCCAGAGATAATCCCGACGGTATTACCAAGGTGGGGAGGGGGGATGCATAGGAAGAGATGAAGAGGAAGGCCACAGAGAAGATCGGTGCAGGATGTGGCAGATGATCTCCAGACAGGTGTATCGGGCGTGGTACATCTTACGCATGACCGAGAAGTTTTCCAGACGGTTGTTATGGGAACGAAGTACTGCAAAGTACATACTACTGAATGAATTAATCTTACAAAAGTTAATGACTTTTTAGTTCTGGCAACCTATATTTTTAGACAAAGTCCGGCACTGATGGGGATTAGTAGGGATTGAGGGTCGAGACGCCAGATGACTGGAACAATTGCTAGACAAGACGATCAGTGGTTGAACATTTAGAACACAGGACGATTGACTCCAGATTTGTTGGCGTAGCACATGATGATACTGATTACCGTTCTTTCTTTCTGTCTAATCACGAGAAACATCCAATGACAGAGGAAATGTGGTTTCAACTGGAACAGCTCTGTGTTTTTTTCTCGATCATGCCATGTGGCCAAGTCATCCAGATGTTTACCTTTCTACCTTCCTCTTGTTTTTCCCCTCAGTCTTACCAGTTGTCACATAGTTCTCTAGTTTATTTCTCATTATAACGTGCCCAAAATATGTTCACTGCACGCCTGCTTTCCCTAATCAGTTTACGGTTTTAAATTCCTATCCATGGTATTCTTTTGCATTTTCCCCAGAAACCACATTTCCACTGCCATTAGATGTTTTTCAGCTTTTCTACTATATGTCCACGTTTCACATCCATGCAAACGTACAGGTTCTATGTAGCACTTCAACACTCTTTTTCTCGTTTCAGTGGATATCATTTTATTAGTCAGTATGTTTTCCCTTTTGCTAAAGGCTACCTTTGCCATTGTTCTAATCTTCCCAAAGCACCTCCCATCAGATGTTATGACTGTTCCGAGATAGCAGTACTGATTCACTTATTTACGAATATTCCTATTTAGTCCATTTACCCTCAAATCTTCAGGTGATGTGCTAATCGTCTACGTTTCACACCTGTACGTTGCAAGATGGAAAATGCATGCTTTACTTTTCGTTCTTTTGTCATAACTGTTGCTAAAGGTTCTAACTGCTTTAGCTGTCTTTTTTGGGTTACTTTCCTAATTGTAAAACTTACCTGGGAAATGGCTTATTCGGCCGATTTCTTCCTCTTCTTCTTCCTCCCCCTCTTACTCATCCTCTCCCCCTCCTTCTTTTTACCTACTAATGAAGCATAGGCTTTTAACTACCTAATTCCGAGATCTTTGCAGATGTGTTCATGACTGCTCGGATGTTTCATTGTGGTATTTCTTTCTACTTAGTCACGACCATAATCGCTGTCTGTTTACAATTTAATTCTAACCTTAGTTGTTCACTGTGTGCTATAACCACATCTACTAAATGTTTCAGACCCTGTTCATTGTCTATCATCACTACTGTATCATCCGCATATCTAATGCTATTGATGTTACGTCATCCAATGGTGAATTTTCTCATAAATCTCTGAATTTTAAAAAATATTATCACTATATAGGAAAAAAAGATCTTCCCTGTCGCAAACCTCTCTTAATAGGCTGATATTGATCTAGTTCATTATCAATATCTATGGCAGCTTGTTGTTTGCAATACGTTTTTTACAAGCCTAAGGTCTTTCTAATAAATTTGTAGATCTGTAAGCATCTTCATCGTGTTGATATGTCAAACTATATTGAAAGCCTTTGTGTGTTCAATGAAGCAAAGATGTAGGCCAATTATATCCCGAGTTTTTACCGTAATGTCTTATATCCCGAACAGCATGTAATGATGGTGTGTTTATTTTTATCTATCGCATGCGAAAGCCAGTCACTTATCACACATTTGCGGCGAAGTATTTTGGGCTAACGAAACCTAATACGTGTTTCAAATTGCGTGAAAGGTCATAGCTCGTCATATCGCACGATTAGCAGATCACTGGATGGAGTCTGTTTACTTGTACCGATTATGCCATGTCGCCAAGACATCTTGGGAATTTATCTTTTTGCCTTCCTTTTGCTCTTTGTCCACCAATGTTGCCAGTTGTTACTAAGTTTTCATGTTTATATAATATACTCTCTCTCTCTCTCTCTCTCTCTCTCTCTCTCTCTCTCTCTCTCTCTCTCTCTCTCTCTCTCTCTCTCTCTCTCTCTCTCTCTCTCTCTCTCTCTCTGTGAGTGTGTGAGTGTGTGTGTGTGTCCTTTATGCATTCCCGAACGGTCCATCCTATTGAGATGAAATTTTCGACAGATGTTCTTCTTACTCCCGCGGAGCCAACTGACATAGTTATTTAGTTTAAAATCAACAATTTTTCCTCCAGCATGAAAGAAAATGGCACGAGCTTCAGAAACAGTCGAATAAATGTCCTGCCATCTTGCTGCAAGGGACCTCACTCTCTGATTAAACCAGAAATTAGTTAGGAAGAGTTGTTGTTCTTCAATCCCACGGATCAAACTGAAATAGAACGGGATCATACGGATAGATAGATGGATATGTGGATACACAGACAGATAGATAGATACACAGACAGACAGACAGGTAGGATAGATAGATAGATAGATAGATAGATAGATAGATAGATAGATAGATAGATAGATAGATAGATAGATAGATAGATAGATAGATAGATAGATCCCCGCCAGTGGCTGGGCGAAGCCGGGCCGGGTCAGCTAGATATATTAATAAAGAGTGGATTCATCTTTTTTATTTGTTATTTTTCATTAGTTAGTTAGTCTTTCCTCTTGAGCCCAAGTCGGCGCATAGGGCAGAAGTCATGGCTCTTCATGTCTGGCGGTTCTCTGCTACCTGTTGTAGATCTTGGATGTTCACTTGGCCGTTGAATGAGCCTTCTCTGATGATGGTTCTACGCAGGGTCTCTCTTATTCTTTCCCGTTTTCTTTTCCATACTGGTGACCATACGAGGTCTTGTCCATTCTGAGTACATGGCCGATGTAGTTCCAGCGGCGTTTTCTTATAAAATTGGATACAATATCTTGCTTAGTCTCTTGTGTTATTTGCGCATTGGTTTTGAAATCTGTCCACTGGATGTTTAGAATTCTTCTAAGACATCTGTTCTCAAAATTGTCTAATTTTTTGTATCTAAAGCGACAGTTGATTTCCAACTCTCACATCCAGTATGGATGTAGATTTGAAGATTTTAAGTTTCGTATGTTGGCTGAGTGACTTTAACTTCCAGATGTTTAACAGTTTATTAAAGGCACCAGATGCCAGTGAGATTCTAGATAATATTTCTGGTGATGAGTCCCCTGTAGATGTCAAGAACATGGTTGCTTAATTTGGTGTCGTCTGAACTGTTGGTAAGATCAATAGTTTTTGTTTTTGTGGTGTTAATTTGGAGACCAATTTGTCCTGAAACATTTTGGAGATGGTTTATTTTCTCTTGGGCATCTGGGTGTGTTGAACTCAAAAGCACTATGTCGTCAGCAAAGTCCAGGTCTTCTAGAATTTTGTCAACCCACTGGATACCCCTATTTGTGTTGTTTGTGCATTTGCGCATACCCCAATCTATTTCTATTCCAAAGAGCATCGGTGACAAGACACAACCCTGTTTCACTCCCGTTTCCACTGAGAACCAGTCAGTTGCCTGATTCTGTTCTCACGCAGCAATGTGTCTCCTTATAGAAAGATTATATATATATATATATATATATATATATATATATATATATATATATATATATATATATATATATATATATATATTTGGGTATTTTTCATTACAATTAAAATATTCTATTAAAGACTATTCAAACAACAACAACAAAATAAAACAGTTATATTTATTCTCTGGTAACTAATAAAATATCAATAAATTAACTGCGAGGGCCCGGGGACCTAACGCGTACTCTGTGCGCTTAGAGAAATGTATTTGCATGTATAATGACTACTTATATGAATTCAATGAGACGCTCCCCGCCAGAAGCTGGGCGAAGCCGGGCCGGGTCAGCTAGTATTTGTGTGTGTGTGTGTGTGTGTGTGTGAGAGAGAGAGAGAGAGAGAGAGAGAG